>CAUYRT010019588.1:0-55891 GCA_963574885.1 Lepilemur ruficaudatus
AACAAAAGAGTTGAAAACTTTAGAAAGACTCAGTAAAGACAAATCGCTTTTTAAAAATGAAGTAGGGTGATTGAGGCAACTATAAATGACCAAGAGGAAAAGCAAACATCTAGAGGGAATACATATTCAGATTTTTTTTCCAAGTGACTTTTGGTTCCCATTCTACTTTATAGAAACAGAAACTAGAAATCACAGATGATGCCTTCAGAGTGTGACTTAAGTAATAAAGACCATGTAGAACTCTAGTCACGGAATATAAGTTTTAAAGGCCAAAGATTGTCACGTGAATATCTTTATGTTTTAAATTAACATAAAATGTTTTATCATTATACATAAAAATATGCCCTTTTGGTCCTTCACCTTAACCAACATTTTGATTACCTGTCTACCTTCTGGTCCCTGTGACAACAGAGAAGAGAGCATCTGCTCAGATATTTTGCCAATCCACTCACATAGCTTCAATTATCGTTAAAATACTAATGTCTTTGAAATCTGTATCTCTGGGACAGATTGCTATCCTAGTTTAAGACCAACTGCTAATTGGATACTTCTAACTGGATGTACCAGAAAATGTCCAAAGTCAAAGTCCAAAATCATATGCAACCCCACCCCGAACCTCAAGCCTGCATCCCCTTCTACATTTCCCATCTCTACAGACCCAGTGCAGCCCACATGTAGGCTTCATCCCTGATTTCCTCTCCACCCACCACCACCACCCCATCGAGTTAATTCCTGAGGGATGTGCCCTTGTGAGAGAGGGAAGGTGGGGGCTCTTATCGCTTAAGAACCCTTCACATCTATGTAGTTCTCTCTGGCCACACTGCTGCTCTCTTATCTCTCGTGGATGACTGCAATAACCTCCTAATTGATCCTTCTGCTTCAAGTTTCTTCCAGTTCAAATATTCTCCTTACCACAAAGTGACCTTTCTAAAATGTAAGTGTGATCAACTGCATCCCCTGACGAGCTTCTTAATAGAAATTCTATGGTTTCCCTTTGTTCTTATAATAAAGTGCAAACTCCTTAACATGGTTTCCAAGGCTCTTGCAGGGTCTCTTTTCTAATTATGGCTTGAGCCTCAGATATTATCACTTTCCTTTTACACTCTAGACTCCAGCTAGAATAAGCTTCTTTCCCTTCTGGAAACACACGAAGCTCACACTTGCCTCCTGGACTTTGGGTACACTCTTCTTTCTTCTTGGTATATTCCCCTGCCCATCCTACTCCACACCTCCCCACACACCCCCCCCAAAATGTACTTCTGGATTAATTCCACTCATCCTATAATTCTCAACATAGGCATTGCTTCTGCAAATGATCTTCAGGGCCCCGCATCCCATCAGGCTGGTTTAAATGCCCTTCTAAGAGTTCCCCAAACACCCTACACCTTCCCTTCTGTGGCATTTGTCATTCTGTGTTGCTGATTATCTGCTTATTAGGGCCCTGGCAATGTCTTGTTCACTGATATATTCCCAATGCCTGACAGAGAGTATTTTCTTAATTAAGGTATGTTGAATGAGTGATTGAAGGAAGAGTCCTTGCAAGTAGCTCCATTGTAACAATGGGACCCCCTTTTCCAAAGGACAATCTCCCTTACCTCCCCTGGAAGCTTTGCCTTCTTTTGGGCTCTTAGTACTAAGTACTCTAGTATTTAGTACTCTAATACTAGACTCTGTTAAGACTCTGTTCCCAGGGTTTGCAGAGGTAGCATATCCTAGAATTTCTTTTCAGGAACTACCCCTTCCTCCAACATAAAATGATACATTTCAGCATCTTCTCTTGACATGTAATCAGGTCAGCCATGAGCTAACTTGTTGTCTTTTTACAGCACCATAATAAAAAGTATAGGATTTTATCCAAGGGATTGTATTTCCTGTGAGAGGAAGTAAACCATTCTTGCATTAATTTATTTAGCCTGTGCTCAGCACCTACTGTGTGTAGTCACTGGGCCACAGTCAGAAAAAGAGGTTCGTCATGAACACTAGACTTACTCCTGACGGTTAGGCATGGCATATTTAGGAGAATCTGAATAGTGTGTTGCGAGGCTAGGAACTCAACCCTTGTCATTCTGAAGATTTGCTGTAAAGAGAACTAATCAGCTGATGATGATTCCAGGGATAAAACAGCAGAGGTGGGCTAGTTTTCTTTGACCGAACTCTAGTCCAGCTCCTCACCCCTTGGTCCAATAGCTTGCTAAGTTATCTCGCAAGGTAGTTTGAACTTAAGGATTTTTTTTTTAATTCATTGCCAAATTTTAAAAGTACAGATTTATTTGAAATAATAAAAACATAGCATTCACACATGGCAACCTGTTGGCTGAGTAAAATTGTGGTTGTTTCCTTTGAATGGGTCAAATTCTCTTCTGTCGCCACCCAGCTGTTTTAGTCACTTACAGATCTGCCTGTCCCCTGTAGGTTTTCAAGATTATGACCTTTTTGTCAGGATAAAGTCTAGAGTCAGCATAAAAGACCTATTCAACCTGTACCCAGCTCACCTCGCCAGCATTATTTCATCTACCTCCCAGTATTTTACCTACTCTGAGTTAATGGAAAATGGTCACAATATAGCCTGCTTGTTCCTATCTCTCAACCATGATCATGCTGTTCCACTGCCTGGCTGATATTCTGTTTTATTAAGGATGAAAAAAAGAGTGAGTTGTGGAGGAAGGAAAATAAGCTATAGAAAGGTAGCAAGGCTACAGAATTTCTCTGCAGACAAGGCATTAGAAAGACAAATCCACATTAAGAAGCCAGATAAATTAGCTCCTGTCTGTGCTGAACACATGCACAGTCTGAATCCACCACTGAATTGGCTTTAGAATAAACTTCTCCATTAGTGGACCAAGTTAGGGGAACTTTGGCCCTGTGTGCTGGCTCTGCATCAGTTTTCACGTCACTACAATGAAAAAGCTGACAACAGGCAGGGCGTGGTGGCTCACGCCTGTAATCCTAGCACTCTGGGAGGCTGAGGCGAGAGGATCGTTTGAGTTCAGGAGTTCAAAACCAGCCTGAGCAAGAGCGAGATTCCGTCTCTGCTAAAAAAATAGAAAGAAATAAGCTGGGCAACTAATATATATATATGTATATATAAAATTAGGCGGGCATGGTGGCACATGCCTGTAGTCCCAGCTACTCGGGAGGCTGAGGCAGGAGGATCGCCTGAGCCCAGGAGTTTGAGGTTGCTGTGAGCTAGGCTGACACCATGGCATTCTAGCCTGGGCAACAGAGTGAGACTCTGACTCAGGAAAAAAAAAAAAAAAAAAAAGCTAACAACTGTCTTGTGTTGTGTTGATCACTACCACAATGGGTCATGGCTACAGTTAGCCAACTGCTTTGGCCAAAAGGATAAAGGAAAGCAGAGAAGGAGCAGAGATTTGGTTGACAACAACTCATCTTAGGGCAAGACCAACTGTATTGTAAAGCTGTTTTTTCCCAAAGACATAAATTATTTTCTTTTTTCAATATAGGATGTAAGAACTAGTTTTCTTCATTCCAAGTATGGGCAGCAGTTGTGTGTCTGCCCAGTAGAGGGAGGTCTCTCACCTACTTACAAAGATAATATTCAATACATGGTAATGTTCAGATTTATAGGAGAAAAGACAAGAATAAGAACTTGAAAAATGGTTTGATATAAAATCATGCTAACCAGAGTTATTGGTGGCTTGAAGTCTACTCAAGATAATAGACAGAAAAGGAAAGTAGAACATAACAGTTAAATTTCTGGAGATCCTTACAAAGTTCTCTTTGGTCCAGACAGCCTGGATTATAGAAAGATATTAACACACAGTCTGGTCTGAGGGTATCTAATGATGGACCCAGGGTCTCCGTCCTAAAAAGTTCAAGCAAGTGAGATAAAGAGGATTTCTACCTTCAGCGATGGTGGTAGTTAATCATACAATTTTGCTATAGAATATGTCCCATGAATAAACACTTCGAGTGATAACATCTTGACTAGAACTCAGAATTCTGAACCTACATAACCTGCAGAACATCACATCCAGTACGAAGATGGGGCTTAAGCAAAGGGAGGCTCTTTCTACTCCAGTCATGACTTTTTTAACTCTTGATAATTAAGCTGACTTTGGGGAGTTCCAAACCAGGGTTTAGAATAAAAACAGGCTAGTGGCTTCCCTAGTCCTTTCCCCTAAAGGTTTTTAACCCTAATTTCAACCTTCTGGGTCTTGCTTTTCTGATGGTGAATAAAGGTGAGCTAAGCAAGGGGTAAACCCAAGGAAACCACACCCTCAGATTAGCAGGTGGATCACTGCTTCCTAAGGGGGAGCAGAGCTTGTTTAAGCCAAGTAGTACTTGAGGCCTAATGGATTCTTAAAGGGCTTATTTTAAAAGCGTTTGAGGACCTAATCAAAAATTGTATAGGATCTAAAATATGAAAAGAAAAATACAAAATAAAAGTAGTAATATGGGCAAACACCTATGTGGTACTAGTACTTCCTATACCCTGCTCTATTCTGAGAGCTTCTCTCATACTGGCTCCTTGGCTCTTCAGCATCCGTCTGGTACTGTTGTTTCCATCTCCGTATTACAGTTGGGGAAACTGAGGCACATAGTAGTTATCTTGCTAGTAAATGGTGGGGTCAGGATTTTAATCCTAGTGTTTGGTTTCTGAGTCCTTGATTCTGGATCTCTAAGTGAGAATACCTCTCTAAGTAGTGTATCTTTAATTTAAATATTTACAAAATGTAATATTCTGTCAACTAGAAAACTGCACTCTTACTCTTACAGTTATATATAAATTAGATTTATTACAGATGTAATGCATTTTATAAAATTCGATATGGTAAATTAGGAGGAGCTAGGGACTACAAAGGTTTTGAAGTAGCTCTGATCCCAGATCCTTAGAGCCCCAAGAGCCTTCTTGGGGAACTTGAGAAGAAGGTGCCAGAGAGTCACAGGAGAGAACTCACTGTTCACACGCAGGGCCTTCGTGAAAACACCATCTCTTGCTCCACGGCCCAATAACACCCTTGCTGACCACCCTAGACCAAGGGTTGGCAAACTACTTCTGCAAAGGTCCATACAGTCAATATTTTAGGGTTTGTAAGCCATTTGGGCTCTATCACAACTATTCAACTCTGCATTGTAGTGTTAGAGCATCCACAGCTAATACATAAATGAATGGGCATGGCTGTGTTCCATTAAAATTTATTTATAAACACTGAAATCTGAATTTCATAAAATTTTCATGTGTTAGAAAATTTCTTCTTCTTTTGAGTTGTTTCAATCATTTAAAGTTACAAAACCATTTTCAGCTCCTGAGCCATGCAAACACAGGCAGGCAGGATTTGTCCCCAGGGCTGTGGTGTGCCTAGCTCTGTCTCCCTTGGACATCAGGAAGGATGAGGTGACAGATGAGGTGGGGAGAAGCCTGAGCATCACCCAAAGGCCATAAAATCCAACATTGCTACTAGGATAACCATTTTGGTAAGCTAAACTAACTAACACTGTGGTCCACAAACCTGAAAGTATAGCAGAATTATCCAGGGTACTTGTTAGAAACACAAATTTTAAGGCTCCACCTCCAGAAATTCTGATTTGGTTATATGGTTGGACACGGAGTTTATTATTTTAAAAGCAACCCATAGATTTAGACAAGAGGTCTTCAAAATGTGGTTTGCACTCCAAGGAAGTATAAGGGTATCCATTAAGGTGTGAGAAGAAAATAGTTAATAGTAGAACTGTTTTCTATATAATTTATCTTCAAAAAAGAAAGCAGGAAGAAAACGAAGCTTTATAAATATTTACCATGTTAATTGAATGGCTCCCTCACTGGGTCTGTGTGTCGGTGATCATGGATCACAAGCAGTACATGAAATTTCCTGAGAAAAAGTGGACATGCTATCATGTGAAGGAACTGACAGGGGTACTTTCACTCCTATGTAGTAACTCAGTGTGCAGCATAAAGAAGAGGCCAGTACCAAGAATGGCTGAAACAATTTTGAAGGAAAAAGGAGATTTATCTCCCAGATCTCAGAACTTATAAAGGTCTATTAATTGAGATTGTGGCCAGGCATGGTAGCTTACACCTGTAATCCCAGTACTGGGGAGGCTGAGGCAGGAGAATCTCTTGAGGCTAGGAGTTCAAGACCAGCCTGGACAATATAGCAAGACCCCCATCTCTACAAAAAAAAATTAAAATTAGCCAGGCATGGTGGTGCATGCCTATAGTTCCAGCTACTGGGGAGACTGAGGCAGGAGGACTACTTGAGCCCAGGAATTTGAGGCTGTAGTGAGCTATGATCATGCCACTGCACTCCAGCTTGGGCAACAAAGCAACACCCCATCTCAAATTTTAAAAAATAAAAAAGATTGTGGTAATGATACAGGAATAGATAAATAGGTCAATGGAATGAAAGTATAAGATATAACAAACAAGTAACAGAGATGGCCCTTCAGAGTAGTGGGAGGAAGGAGGGGCTATTCAGTAAATTATATTGGGGTAACTGATTATCTTTAAAGGAAAAACAAAAGTAGACCCCAACTTACTTCATCAGTAAAACTCAATTCTGGGATGAGTAAACTATGAAGCACAAAATATTTAAACTTTTAGAAGAAAATATATGAAAATCTTTTGGTTTCAGGGTAGGGCAGGATTTCTTAACACACAAGAAAGTATGAATCATAAGAAGAAGGACTGATAAATCTGACTCCTTTAAAGCACAAGCTTAGGTTCAACAAGAAACGCCACAAACAATTAAAATTCAAGCCACACACTGGAAGATTTACAAAGCATGTAACAATAAAGGGTTGTATCTAGAATTTGTAAGACAGTACCATAAGTCAATAAGAACAAAACAACCCAGTGGGGGAAAAAGGGCAAAGGATATGAATAGGTAATTCCCAGAAGATTTATTGGCCCTGGAAGGCCAATAAATGCATGAAAAGATGCTCAATATCACCAGCAATGAGGGAAATGCAATTTAAAATAACAATGTGCCTTGTCATATACCAGATTGTGACAAGATTGAAATAGTGGATAATATCATGTGTTGGCGAGGATGGAGAGAAAGGGGGAGCTCTTCTATGCAGATACTGAGAGCATGAGCTGGTTCAGTTATTTTAGAGAGAAATTTAGCAATATTTGGAAAAGTTGAAGAGGCATAAACCTAGACCTCCAAATTCAACTTCTAGGAATATCCTAGAGAAATTCTCATACATGTTCCAAAAGAAGATGTATAGAAAAATTGTCATGGCAGTATTGTTTGTAACAGCAAAACATTGCATAAACATAAACATAAATGAATAGGAGAATGGATAACTAAATTGTAGTCTATTAGAAATGACTTTGTCTCAAGTGAATGAATTAGAGTGACATGTGTCAGTAGCGATAAATATCTAAAAACATGTTAGTGAGAAAAGGGAAATTGCAGAATAGCATACAGTTTCACAATAGGGAGAACAATGCCAGACATTATGGACTTGCACATACGTGGTAAAGCATAAAAACATGCGAAGGAATGACAAATTCAGGACTGATAATTCTGGGTGGTGATTCTCTGGTGAGAGAAGGAGGCGTGGGAAAGAAGGAGGAGATACAAGGAGTCCTGCTTGTATCTGTCAGTCCTTAATAGGGACGGGTGTTAATTTGTTATGTAATTCTGTGTATTTTTCAGCATGAGTAAAATGTGTAGTAATAAAGAGAATTTAAAAGAATAGAGTTAGATATAAGGTCACAAACCTTCAATCAAATACCAGAATATCCAAAGCTTCTGTAGGGGATGGGAGAGGAGAAAGTTTCAGACAGATTTTGTCACTAATTGACAGATTCAAGGGATAGGGAACTGCCATGAGGTAACCGATGCTTACAGTGGGATCAACATACGCTGGTTTGCCCCAGACAATCCCAGTTTATGCACGTTGCCTGGCGTGGTTATTAATAGCCCCCTGTTCACTTTCAAAAGTGCCCTAGTTTGGAAGATCGATGGTGTGGTCTCCCTAATAATAAAGCACCCTCAGATCCTGCACTCAAGAGGCAGGCTGTGGATACCCGAGGCAGGGGGCTGTCTGCTAAGGCCAGAGAGCACATTAGATGAAGAACTAGACATGGGAGAAATTCAAAAGAATGGGGATGGTAGTCAGTCTCCAACTGATATTTTATCTGAAAACTGCAGACATCAGGGTTCTCACCTTTTCTTTAGAACCATGTCTGTTTAGAACATAGGTCTGTGGTCTTTTAATCTCCTCAAAGACACAGCTGATGGAGTAAAAAGGCCTATAGAATTAAGCTCACAGACCTGGCTGTGGACAAAAGCCACCTTGGAAGCTTTGAATAATGAGATTCTTGGGTCCCAATATCAGATTACTGATTTGAAGTCTGTGGAATTGTGGCCACAGAATCCATTTTGTAAACGTCTTCAAATTAGTCTGGTGCACAGATACATGGAATTTTGTCATAAATATCGGAGCTGTAATAGTTGTGCTGTTTTAAATAGTGACTTATTGAGAACTACAGTCTTTTATATTAAATTTAAATCCTCAGATATCTGCCATAAACTACCTTCATCTCTTGCATCAATCTAATGATTTTCTAGCCTCATTATACACAGCTTGCAGCCAATTCTTTCCTTGGCTGGGTATCTACTACTGAGACCAAGAGAAGGCTGGGGCCCAGGATCTGGAACACGCTTGTCAAGGTCCCTTCTAGGAACCTTTCAGTGAGGTGCCTATGAGCACACAGAGGACAGTGCCAGGCCAAGGAACACTCGAGCCCAAACCTTCATATGAAATCTAGTCTCAGTGAGTGGCTAAACCAGATGCCACTCTTTCTGAAGCAGGCAAGCCACAGTGGACTTCCTTTCCTGAGGCCTCGTGCTGGTTCTTGTTGGGTTTGTTTCTAAAGAGGGTGGGCTAAACATTGGAGGGAAAATTGCCCCAAGCTGCCATAAAACTTATTGAGAAATAATAGAGGATAACTTTTTTGAACTTGAATTTTTTTTTTGTTTCATTTGATTTTAGTTGTTCTTTTAGTTTTTTCCTCCTTGAAAAGCATCTTTGGATTTGGCGTAGGGTTATTGGACTTATTTTGCGTGTATTGAGCGATCTCTGAATACAATGAAAATGTGAGTCCATGGCTAGGTGTGCTGCAGCCAGCAAGGTTGTACACCATGGGGCATAAGCTAATCTTGGGTGATGGTCTTGTCAGTTTGAATTTTTCATTCATTGGCATTAGATTCTTAAGGAACCAGGTAATATTGTGTAAGATACAGTGGCTCCTAGCATTCATTCACATCTAATTGCCTGTCTAAGTACAAAGTTAGATGTATCTCTGATGATTTTTAGACATTTGATCTGATTGGATTTTCTCATTTCTTTGGCTCTTTTTTGTAAAGAGTTCTGGGGATTGGGAGAGTGTTTAACCATAAGTACCTTCATTTCCTGAAGGCCTCTGAGAATCAGGGTCAGGCTACAAATCTATCAGAAATAGCTCTCATTGTGTCCTAAGAGAATCCTTTTGTCACCGGCCTGATCCAAGCTGATTGATTATCTCTTACATGTGTGGTTTCCAACCTTCATTGACCATCAGAACCATCTGGGATAACTTTTAAACACTATTAATGTCTCCCCTGCACCCAGAACAGCTAAAATATAATGTTGGGAGAGGGGCTCTGGACATCAATGTTTGTTGTTTTTATAAAATTCCCCAGTGTAGGGTGGGTAAACATCCAGTGTGTCTGAAACTGATGGATTTCAATACAAAAACTAGAAAAGTCCTGCACAAACTAGGATGAATTAGTCACCCTCAACAGGGGTGAGATGCCTGGCTCTGTCCTACTGCACTCTGAAGAGCAAACTCTCTGTCCCTTTCCAATTTTTCTCACTGATGAGATTCACAACCCCTGAGGATGAAGAGAGAACTGTTACCTGGACCCTTCTCTTGCTGTTAACTGTAACCTAACAGATGGATATGAGCAAGATATTGGAAGATGCAATAAACCTGGCCTATGGAGATGAAAAAAATGTGGATCTACACTGCCTGCAACCAGAGAGCAATGGCAAAACCTTTGAGATTACATGGAAAGAAAAGTGGTAAGGTGGGATTTTTTAAAATAACACTCTCCTATTCGTCAATTTTTCTTGTTGCTTTTTATGAAGAGATTGGGGACTCCCTTTGCAGTATCAGTTGTTTTGGGCTACCTTGGTGTTCCTTCTCTTGGGAAAATCAGCTTTTGTTTCCCCCAGGTGTTCTGTCCTGTCATGTCCTATGCAGTGGGCACACCAGCTTGTGCATGCGGTGGGGCCAGCACTGTTGCTCCACCTGGGCTCTGTTGTTTGTGCCTACGTGTGAATCACTTTGGTCTTCCCTGAAGCCAACTGCACTGTTCGGGATTTATTGCACTTCAGTGTGAAGGGCATTTGGAAGTATAGAAGTGGAAGCCTGACTTTTGATGTGAAAATGAAATGTACCAATGTCAGGTAGGTTTATATACAATGCAAATGTACTTGAGGTGACTAGGTACCCAAATTTAGATGTGAAGTTCATGCAGCAGATAAATCACACCTGCCTTGGAGCACAGCCCTCTGCCCTTTAGAATAGAGACTGTGTGGGTGCAGTGGCTCACACCTGTAATCCCAGTGCTTTGGGAGGCTGAGGCGGGAGGATCGCTTGAGATGTGGAGTTTCAGGTTGCAGTGAGCTATGATAGTGCCACTGCAACCCAGTGTGGCCAACAGAGTGAGACTACATCTCTATTTTTTTTGTTTAAAAGAACCATGCACATCATCTCTTGTGACTTGAATACATTTTCCTAATATTGGTATTTCCTGGGCATTAGGAAAGGAATCTGAGTGTAAGTCCTGTGCATTAACAGAGAAGCTAGAATCCCCTGGATCCACCTGCTGGATTTCCCAGTGCTCACAAGCAGGCCCTGTGCACCATAAAATGCCAAAATTAAAGCCCTGACAACAAACAATTCTGAATCAGGGCAAAGGATGCATTTTTAGACATATTTCCATTTTCCTAAAAGTGCCTCTTCAACTTGGTCAGGGATTCCAGTTGTTAGAATGATAGAAAAGGATTGAACTGGGAGGAGTTTATGCAACAGGAGAGGGAGGTTATAAACTACATAAACTTTTTGTAAATTTCCTTTGGCTAGACTTGAGATGTCACATTGCCTGATCCCATGATAAGCGCAGAAATCAATAAAACTTTCTTGTATTCTGCAAATATGACCCATCTGTCGTGTCCACTTTGAGCGTTCTGGGTTTAGAAGCCCACACTCCTTGGGAGAAGAAGAGTCCTGGAAATACTGATGAAGATAAACAATATTTTACTTTGTATCATATGCCAGAATTTTTATTTTCCTGTGCATTATATTAACTCATTTGACCCTCATAAAAGCAGTTCAAAATAAATGTTAGCACCTCTATTTTACAGAAGGAAGCTGAAGCACAGAGAAGAAAAAATATTTTTTTCCCAGAGCTGCACAGCCAAGAAGAGAAGGGCCCAAGTTCAGACCCAGGCAGCTCCTAACTTCTACTGGCTCTTGCTAGACCCAGAGGCCCTACATCAGCCACAGCCACAGAGTGCGGACTCATCCGCTCAGACTGCAGTGAGGCAGGTTGCAGATCTGGTAAATGTCTGAAATAATGACAATGGGTGGGTTGGGCAGCTGAGGGAGAGGCGAGATGACAGGGGTGGGAGGAAGGTGAGATGCCTGGAGGTGGGGGTACTGGTCAGTGCTGGCTGAAAACATAGTGCCGGCAGCATTAGAGAGCAGGGGCTTCTAGAAGCACCAATCTGCATATTTGGGTGACTTTTGTTTTTAATCAGTGGCCTATATATAAGAACAAAGAAGATAAACAGTCGGGTTTTTCCAGATCAGTACCTAGCCAGATAGTGCACATCTCAATGAAAATGGGGCTGCTACACTAGGATGGAGGATGGTTTTAAGGCAGCCACGAGGGGCTTGGCGAATGCAGACTCACCAGGGCCTGTGCTTTGTGTAATTTAGGGGGATGGGCAGCCTCCAACCCAGAGGGCTGCAGGGAGAAATGACACCCTAGCAAGAAGTCAGGTTTCATTGCAAGATGTGGAGAAAACCCTCAGGAAAGAAGCACATAATTGTGTTTTTTTGTTGTTTTTGTTTTTTTCTTACCTTATAATGGGGCTTACATAGGGCTTAGTAGAAAGCCTTGTGTTTCAGTCCATTCATGCTACTATAACGGAATACTCAAGGATAGATAATTAATAAAGAACAGAAACTTATTTTCTCATAGTTCTGAAGGTTGAGAAGTCCAAGTTCAAGGCACCAGCAGGTTTGGTTGTCAAGGGAGGGCCACGTTCTCCGGAGGGGAGTAGCTCTGTGTGCTCACCTGGTGGAAGGCAAAAGGACAAGCTAGTCCCACGCTGAGTGAAGCCTCTTTCATAAGGGTCTTAATCCCATTCATGAGTAAGGAGCCCTCATGGCCTAATCACCTCTTGAAGGCCCCATTGCTTAATAGAATCACAATGACAACACCTGAATTTTGGAAAAGACACATTCTCCACAGAACCTTGGAAGTGAGAAAGGAAAGAGAGCAAGAGTGCATGGGATAGAGAGAGCAGGAGGAGACAGGCCACCAGGAGGGCTTGCATTGATGCCTTTAGAGGCATTGGGGGGGGGCGGTGTTCTCACCCTACAGACCCCACAGGGTTCTGGAGCTCGGACGCTCCCTGGCTGGTGCAGGCTGCAGTCCAGGGGCGCTGGCATGTGGTCGTCAGATGCTAAGGCAAGGGCTGGCCAGGGCCTAACTGAGTGGTCCCCATCCTCCTTTCCAATGTGTGTTCTTTCCAAAAATCACTTGGGTATTGAGGGTGAGACAGGGAAGTTGTGTGGGGTAGAGAAAGCCCAGGGAAAATGGTGCCTTCGGGCCACCCACCCACATGCCTCAAGTTGGAAAGAATGTGAACAGCAGGAAAACAGATTTGCCCTCTCCCCACCGTCATCCATGTGAGAGTAGAACACAAAAACTGGTATGTACACTGTGGGTGCTCAATCAAGTATGACGTGGGCCTCCTTCCTGACACCTAGTCTGATACCCAGAGTTGATACCAGGGGGGTGGGTGGCGTGATCCAGGTGAGTTCCCATGGCGATTTAGAACAGAAAGCAGCCAGAGTCTTTTTGCTTGTGATAAATGACAGCTTGACGTGCTTTTATTTTATTTTATTAACTGTTTCATAGCTCGGTGCTCCCTTCGTCGCTGTTTTAACCTCAGCGTGAAGCCTGCTCATCAATACTCTCCTCTCAAGCTTCCCCCCACCAGGAGGCCTGGGCAAGGTTTGAGGACAGTGTTTCTCTGTGTGTGGTCTGAGGACCACCCACAGGACAGAGACCCTGCACAGATGCCGGGTGTTTATCAAGCTACCCGACAGGCTCTCAGGCACACTCCGATTTGAGAAGTAGTGCTGGAATGTTCTGCCCCTCTGGTTGCTTCTTAATTGACTATTCCTTACTTCCTTTCACTTACTGAAACCTGTGAGAATGCAAGCTCCACAAGGACAAGAGGTCTGTCTATCTTGTTCACTGATGTATCCTAAATTCTTAGGGCAGTGCTGCTCACATGGTAGTTGCTTAGTAAATATTTGTAAATCAATGAACTGTTTCTCGAATGCTCACTTTGTGCTAGGCACTGGCTGAGCTGAGTGCTTTCACTGCAGGAAAGGGGACAGGCACGGGCTTCTGGTGCTCGGGGAGGGGTATGGGGACAGCAGACAGGTTGGCAGACTAAACCATTGTAGTAAAATGAGAAAGTGGGGTGAGACTAATATCAGCGTTTGCCGATGTGACTCAAAAGGCCACTGAAGAGAGGGAAAGTCCCGACACCCCCGTCTTTACTGTTCAGCGGCAGGTGGCACCTCTGGGCCCTAGGACATGCATGTGGGAGCCCACATGACTACCAGAGGACAGGGAAGGTGGAAGGCAGATTGAGTTCCGCCCACAGGATACAAAGAGGGATAAAAGCGTGTATGGGGCCGGGCTCGGTGACTCACACCTGTAATCCTAGCACTCTGGGAGGCCGAGGCAGGCAGATTGCTCAAGGTCAGGAGTTCAAAACCGGCCTGAGCAAGAGCGAGACCTCGTCTCTACTGTAAATAGAAAGAAATTAATTGACCAACTAAAAACATATAGAAAAAATTAGCCGGGCATGGTGGCACATGCCTGTAGTCCCAGCTACTCGGGAGGCTGAGGCAGAAGGATTGCTTGAGCCTAGGAGTTTGCGGTTGCTGTGAGCTAAGCTGATGCCACGGCACTCACTCTAGCCTGGGCAACACAGTGAGACTCTGTCTCAAAAAAAAAAGTGTGTATGGAAGAGCTCTACACCATCCACAGGATGGGGAGCTAAGGACAGAAGTCCGGAATGATTTATGTTTCAATGTCGACAGGAGAGGCAAAACTTTCCTAGTATCTGTGGCCTCACCCAGAGTAACAAGCAGTGTAAACCAGAGAGCAAAAACCAGGGTGGGCTTGTATAGAGCCTAACAGAAAGGAGGGTGTAGAGAGGTTTACAAGCTACAGTGCAGCCAGCGGCTAGACCGGTAGATGGAAGACAGAGAGTAGATCAAAGTTTTATGCCAGAAATAAGGGTGCACGAGGAGCCAGCTTCAGAAGGAGAAAAAGCCCCAAGAGGCGGACCTGGTGTGGCCCTGGACACCTCCACCCTCAATTCTCTCCTTTGCGTTGCACAAGGTTGGACCTTCCCTTTCAACTTGGTACTCTGTCTCTTCCTACAGGCGGGTTCAGCTCTCTTTATTTTGAATAAAAAAGGAAAGTTTCATTTAATTCTGCTGTTCTCTGTTCTTGGACTGCCAGCTATTAAAATTGTTCTCTTTTTCCCCTCAGCTACTAAAAAAGTCAGAGCTCAAGTCAATGCCCAGTAAAAATAACCAGATTTTCCTAGGCATTGAGTCAATGTGTTTCCCGTTCCTTCCTGTTTTAAATTTTTTTATTTCTATTTTAACAGCTGCACTACAAATTTTTTTTTTTTTTAGTCTTGAAAGCTGCCTTCACTTTTTTGGAAGTTTTATGTAGATATAAATTATGATGAAATAAAACACATGTGTCCATTTTCTCCCACCCACCAATCCTTTAACCCTCCCCCTGACTGCAGTCACATTGCCTGGAATCGTCTCTTCTATGGCCTTTCCCCTGTCTCCGTGATAACCCTTTGTTACTCTGCACCGCAGGCACCAACACACCTGCACCCTTTCATTTTCCCCTTGATCCCCACTTGCTGGCCTTGCCTGTGACTCCTACCCCTGCCCTGATCCCTGAAGTTTAGTGTCCACTGTCCTTCCCCAACGCTGATGTCTCCCGCTCTCACCCAGATCTTGGACACCCTTTAACACCTGTTCCACTGGAGTAGAATTAGTGTAGCCTTTCTTTCCACAACGGATTCCCCTAGGGAAATTGAGCAATCTGTTTGGGGGGACCCAAGTGGAACTTAGTTCAGAGACTCCTCCACCCTGCCCCCAAACCCTGAAAAACGAAACAAACTTAACCAAGGTCTTCCTTTGTGTATTTCTGCCCTGCTGCTCGGTAAATGCTTGCTCACTCATTCATAACTAAGGCTTCTCAGCCCGGCATCGCTCATCCTGCTGTTTGACAGTTGTGCCTCCCAAACTCTTTAAATCTTAAATTAGTGTCACTACAATGTTATGATTCATTGCTCTTATTCTTTCTCTAGATTGTGGTTGTTTCTTTTAAACAGCTCTTCCATTAAGGTAGAAGAGCCAGCATAGAACACACACATGTCTTCCCAAATCCCTGCTCTGTGGGTGGTCCCAGCGTTTTGTTCCAAATACAGCCTCCAAGAAAGGGAGGAAAGAGAAGTCATGTTTGTCTGTCTGCTCCTAAAACTTAATTTTCAGTCGATGCTAGTTAGCACTTGTGCACATAGGTAATAGGGTTCCACCCTCCTCACCTTTAACTAAAAGACAGTTTAACACTTTTGAAAGGGGTACAACTGTCTATGTGCTGTGCTCTGAGTTCTCAAGATATGCTTTGGCTTAGTCCAGTTTGGCTTAATGCAGAGCATAAATACCACTCATTCACTCAACAAATGTTTGTTGAGGAGGCTCAGTTTTAGGAGCTGGGAATACAGCAATGAAAATTTTCGTGGAGTTTATATTCCAGTGAAGAGAAGACAGACAAAAGAACATGTATAAATGATACGATGTCAGATTGTGTTGCGTTATGAAGAAAAATAAGATAAACTTCGCATAAAATGACCAGGAAAGGCCCCTCTGAGGAGGTTAGAGGTGTGAATGAAATGAGAGATCCTTCCCCCTTTCCTTGCTCATGGCTAACATCAATAATCAATCAGAAGGTCGGCACAGTGGCTCACACCTGTAATCCCAGCACTCTGGGAAGCCAAGATGGGAAGATCACTTGAGGCTAGAATTTTGACCCCAGCCTGGGTAACATAGTGAGATCCCATCTCTACAAAAATAAAAAAAAATTAGCAGGTGTGGTGGCATGCACCTGTGGTCCTCGCTACTTCGGAGTCTGCAGCAGGAGGATCGCTTGAGCCCATGAATTAGAGGCTGCAGTGAGCTACGATCATGCCACTGCACTCCAGCCTTGGCAACAGAGCCAGACTCTGTCTATAAAAAAATACTAATAATCAGAGCCATCACTTCTCTTCCATGAAGCTGTACAATCCTCCATGCAGTACTCCAGGCCACTGCTGCCATTTGGTGGGTATTAACATGCATCATTGGGCCTATTTTCCATCCTGTTCCAAAAATGTCTTCCTTTTCTAAAGCAAGGAGGAAAATCTAAAATAGAGAGTGAATCTAGAGAACTTTTACCCATCATTATTTAAGAGCCTTATGATGTAGGATTGATTGTCTCCTCTTCTTTTGTCATAAAGACAAGATGTTTCCATCCCTTTGTGAGGTTTACTTTGTACATCTGAGTTTATAACAAACCTCCCGAGTGATTTATGGCCCATAAATCATGGAGCTGTGTGGCTACCTCGGCTGATCAGTTCTAATCACCAGCTTTAAATCTTGGGTGCTGTCATGTCATAAGCATACTCTCAGATTTCAACCTGAAACACATTGTAGATAGCATGTTTTCCCGAAAAAATCCATTTTCATAAATAAAAGCACTCTACACATACACCTCCCAATTTTCTTTTTATCTACACACTTACTGGGTGGCAAACACAAATATTAAAAATGAATAAGATATATAATGTCTTACTCAAGCCTTTTACAAATGCCAATGGAGAATAAAGTAAAATAAAATAAAATTCATATCTTATGCTCTTATAATTGTTTTTAAGACACACAACCCTACAAATCACAACCTCAGAGGTCAACAATGACTCCCAGTTTCCAATCCAGGGGCAAACTTTGATCTACTTGACTTCTACTGAGGACCATTTCCTTCTTTTCTCCAGTTGCTCTTCTCAGTTCCTATCATTAGGTATTATCCTGCTCTTGGTTCTCGCCAATCTTTCTCCATCCTTTCTCCAGGGGATCTCTGTCACTCCCAGAGAGTCAATATCACTTTCATGTATCTGAGTCTCAGATATGGATCCCTGCTTACAACTTCCTTTCTGAGTTACAGTCCACTGAGATATCATTCTGGAATCTGAAATTTTATATGTTTAAAGTCAAACATATCATCGCTATATTCACCGGGGTCTTTGTGATTACAAATGACAGAAATACAACTTAAACTGGCTTATGTGAGGGGGAAAAAAGAGAAATACATTTTCCTGTGCAACCAAAAAAGTCTGGAACTAGATCCAGGAACTCCCCTTCCCTCTCTTCCCTTTACCCCTTCTCCCTCCTTTTTTGGGTCTGTGTGTGTGTGTGTCTGTGTGTGTGTGTGTGTGTGTGTGTGTTGACTTTCTAGGTCAGGATGGCCTTGTTATAGCCCCCGTAAGCACCAGGCTTATCTTCACTGGCTTAGTAAACCTAGAGGAAAGAGAGAACTTGGCTTTTCCAATAGTTCCATCAAAAATCCTACAATTATTTAATAAATTTCACTGGGCTAACTTGGGACACTGGCCCCCTGTAACCCATCGCGTGACTGAAATGTAGAAATATGCTAATTATGGAAATCTGATTCTAAGTTTTTGGAAGCTGTGGATAAACTTTAGTCACACTAGCTGAGAGGAGGGAGCTGCCAGTTTCCTCTCCATCTTTGGAAGTTCTGGCACTTTGTATCTTTGGTTCTCACTCTTATCACGTTATACTTTGCAAAACAGCCATTATGCACTTTCTTATCTCCTCTGGCAGACTGAGGTTGTGGATGTAATCCTTTTGATGTCTTTTTTTTGAGACAGAGTCTCACTTTGTTGCCCCAGCTAGAGTGCCATGGTGTCAGCCTAGCTCACAGCAACCTCAGATTCCTGGGCTCAAGCAATCCTTCTGCCTTAGCCTCCCAAGTAGCTGGGACTACAGGCATGAGCCACCATTCCTGGCTAATTTTTTCTATCTATATATTTTTTTAGTTGGCCAATTAATTTCTTTCTATTTTTCAGTAGAGACGGGGTCTCACTCTTGCTCAGGCTGGTTTCGAACTCCTGACTTTGAGCAATCCTCCTGCCTTGGCCTCCTAGAGTGCTAGGATTACAGGCTTGGGCCACCGCACCTGGCCCCTTTTGATGTCTTGAACATTGTAAGTACTCAGTAAACATTTGTTGAAATGATGACAATAGAAACTCCAGAATCTATGCCAAGGGGTTTTGGGGGTAAAAAAAAATTGTACTTTATAAACATTCTACTTCTTAGATTTTTCTTAAATTAAACACTAGAATTTTCAGATATAACCAGAGGTTATTTTATTTAAATGTTCATTTTCACCAAAAGAAAATTATTTTTTCTGTTGGCAACTTCAAATGCCTTGCAGAAAATAACTCAAAATAATGCAAGGTGTTACCACCTCATTGGTAGAGAGACAGCAACAGCACCGAAAGGGCCTCTGCATTTCAAAAGAGCTTTTGGATGCTAAAACTTAACATTCAGTTGTTGCTTCAGCACATGTTTATTGAACACATACTAAGGCATGGCATTGTGCTAGGAATACTAATATTAATACAAATTTATTGACCCCATGGAACTTAGAATCTAGTGGAGGAAACAAACGAGAAATTGCTACTATGCACTGGGTACGTAAGAGAAGTGAAAGTCAGTTAGTAAACTGCCTGCCTCTTCATTTGCAAACTATCAAGGTTGATTCTGATTGCTTCTCAGGGCTCTGTTTTATATCCACCCAGGCAACACTAGCATTCTGGTCTCACACTTTAAGAGTTAGGCAAGGGTAGAATGTCAAGGAGGCCTGTAGCAACACCTGCTGCCTTCCTGGTCCCTAAAGAAGTCTTGCCTGTGGTCCCCAATGCCTAGAAGGAGCTGGTGATGTTGGCTGAAGACACCTTGGAAGAAGGGACATTATGGGTCATTGCACCTACATGTAAGGTGGTTTGGAAAGTCCAAAAGCTACTCAGCAATTTGGAGAGGATTTCCAAAAGTAGCTCTGATTTTCATGCCTTTATGTTCATATTGCTCATAAAAAATTTTGAATTGGAAGGCCTGTACCATTACGTACCCAAATTTCTAAGAAAGTCTTAGGATTTCTATGTACTTGCATCTCTTCCAAGGCCTAGAACACAGCAGGAACTAATTTCAATTATAATCTGTGTTTTGCACTCAATTTAAATGATTTAAGGAAGCACTTCCTAAACTTTGTTCTATGGATCCTCAGTTCCAAGGGGTGGTCATTGGTGAACGTAATTTGAGAAAGGTTGTCTTAAGAGATCCTGGCCTGTTCAGTGAAGAGTTTCTGGAATAAGTTATGTTTTGAACTCTAAATGCTGTATTGGTAGCAAATAACTTGTCAAGAATACCACTGTGTGCGCATTACAGAAAATATAATGAGTGCATGGATTCCTTGTCAAAGAGAGGAAATTCATCTGAAATTAAGAGGCGGGCAGAGATAAATGTTCCGATGGAAAAACATGTCACATGGTTTATATGGCTGATATAAAAGTATATCCTTATAATTTTAAGGGCTCTCTCCTTCCTTTTCTTCTGCCAGTGGGGACGTCATTAGTGTTCAGCTAGATACCTGGGCAGTGGCCATCACAACCATGGCTAGCTTATGTAACCATGTCCCATCTCCCAGGTCCTGCAATCATCTCCCTTGCCCTGACTTTTAGCCGCATTTTACTCTACAGTTTTTCTTCCTGCAGCTGACCTTACAACTGAGCTTTTCCTTGGGTGCCTTTCCCAAGTGCTCTAAAACCATTATTCTGTGATTAGCTATATGTTCCACCCTTTGACCAGCTTCCCTTTTACCCACTTGGCCTATAGGCACATATTGTATTTTGTGAGACTCTATGGTGAGTTCTATGATTCTTCCACAACCCTAGGAGCATAGGACTGATAAAGGCATTTGTTTCCTATCGCTGCTGTAACAAATTACCATAAATTTTGTGGCATAAAACAATGGCAATTTATTATCTTACAGTTCTGGAAGTCAGGGTCCAAAATGAATCTTATGGGGCTAAAATAAACATGTCCATGGGGTCGCATTCCTTCTGGAGACACTAGGGGAGAATCCTTTCTCTTGTCTTTTCCAGCTTCTGGGTGCTGCTCACATTCCTTGGCCATGGCTGTGTCACTCCAACCTCTGCTTCTGTTATTATACCTGCTTCTCTGCCCCTGGACCTTTTGCCTCCTTCTTATAAGGCCCCCTGTGATTACATTGGACCCACCCAGATAATCTAGGATCATCTTCTCATCTGAAGATACTTAATTACATCTGTAAAGTCCCTTGTGCTATATAAGTTCCAGAGGTTAGGAAGTGGACATGTTTGGTGGGGGTGTTATTCAGCCTACCACATTTGAGGAGAGGGAGATTGGGTTCTGCATTGGTCTTGTTCCTTGTTGATATCTTTGTACCATTACCCTACAATAGGCATTAGCAAACTTTTTCTATGAAGGAGCTGTGTAGTAAATATTTCAGGGTTTGTGGGCCAAGAGAAAAAATCAAGGCTATGATGTAGGTATTTATATAACCATTTAAAATGTAACTATTTAAAAATGCAGAAATCATTCTTGGTTTGTAAGTAGCACATAAGCAGGTGGTGGCAGCATTTGGCCCATGGGCTGTCTTTAGCTGAATTTTGCTCTATGATCTCATAAAATACTTCTTTAGAAGCTCATGCCATTTAGCTAAATCTCTTCTGCTTTATCTTGTAACCTATGAATATCATAGTCACTCTTCAATACGCATTAAGGATGAATCACCTACTGGAAGTATCCAAGAAGGTAGGAACAGTCTCTTGATTCCTAGGTATGCAAAAGTCCAACCCTACAAAGTAACAATAATATCATAAAGAGAAAACATATTTTTGTTCATGCATCTCCTTTCTATCAAAAGTTCGTGATTCAGAAATGCACTTTCTCATTTAAGAAATTCACACAGAAATATTTAGATATTTCCGTGAGTGGCCACAGCTTTTCCATTCCAAAACATCTGCCAGATTTGGTGTTGTAGCAGAGTATAAAGGCATCAGGTACTCTCTGTGAAAAGGATAGAGATGATGGGCAAAACCACAAATTTTCAGTACTATAAAAGATAATTTTTAATCATCTGATCTTTTTGGACCATGTGTAGCTGGTTGCATGATTCTGATTCTGAATGAATTCCCTAACATAGGCCCTGGCCTTAGGACCAGAGAAATTTTTCTTCTTAGAGCCTCAGAGATTCCTTGTGTTCTTCAAATAAGAGCTGGAAATGAAGGTCATTTTTTTTTTTTTTTTTTTTTATGGAGAAAGAGTCTAACTCTGTTGCCCGGACTAGAGTGCTGTGGCGTCAGCCTAGCTCACAGCAACCTCAAACTCCTGGGCTGAAGCAATCCTTCTGCCTCAGCCTCCTGAGTAGCTGGGACTACAGGCATGCGCCACCATGCCTGGCTAATTTTTTCTATATATATTTAGTTGGCCAATTAATTTCTTTCTATTATTAGTAGAGACAGGGTCTCGCTCTTGCTCAGGTTGGTCTTGAACTCCTGACCTTGAGCGATCCACCCGCCTCGGCCTCCCAGAGTGCTAGGATTACAGGCGTGAGCCACCACACCCGGCCATGAAGGTCATTTTTAATTTCACTATCACCACCAGTAAGCCCAAGTCTCTGCCTACCACTGAAAAAAAGAAAAAAAAGGGAATAGATGCCTAGGAAAAAAGGCTTCAGTATAGTAGTTCCCTCCCTTGGTGACTAAGTGATAGTTTTCTCTGTAGACAGGAGATAAAACGCATCTGAGGGTCAAATGTCTCAGACCAGATGAGTGAGACCAAGATGGTCTTGGAAGCAGGAATAATGGCATATATGATGTGGCTATTTTGGAGACACAAGAGGCACAGTCCCAGTGGTTAAGTTTTAGAAGTTCCCTTCATTTGTTCAATCTTTGAGGGACTGGAAAATCTGTAATCAATGAGATTAGGAACAGCCTTTGTAGTTCAAGAAACACCCATGCCTCCTAAACCTGTAAGAATTTTCTAAGA
This sequence comes from Lepilemur ruficaudatus, assembly GCA_963574885.1. NCBI lineage: Eukaryota > Metazoa > Chordata > Mammalia > Primates > Lepilemuridae > Lepilemur > Lepilemur ruficaudatus. The sequence continues at coordinate 22,517 of CAUYRT010019588.1, forward strand.
CTCTGAATGTGGAGTTGAACTTGGAGAAATGCACTAAAAGCTCTAACACACAGTCACATATAAATTAATGTAGAGGAAGGTGGAAGAGGCTCCAAAGTTGAAAGAGACATGGAAACGGTTAATGGTAGAGGAAAGAACAAATGAAGGAAAATAAAACAGACCTCTATAAATTTAAGAAAATCATCTTTGTCATAAACAAGGCTTTGGGGCTCTGTGGAACAACACACAGCAGTAGGCTCTATTTCACATTCTCCGAGACTTTACGTATTACTTTATTAATCCAAGATGTATTTAAGGAAACGTTGCTGTGAAATGGGTCCTGCATGCTCACTGAGAAATGAGAGGTAAGATATGATCCAGCTGGCAGGAGCTCAGAGACAAGGGCACGGAGGCAGGTACGGAAAAATCACACACATCATTAATGTGCAAGGAACAGTGGGCACACAAAGGCAGAATTTGACTCTATCTGGAAAAAGAAGGAAAGATTTAGATTTTCTTACCTCAGGGTGAAAAGCAATTTATATGTTTAAAACTTAAAGAAAAGGTATGAATTTTTGAATCTGCAATCAGTGATAAAGTGAGGTCATCATGCAGATTTTCAAGAAGACTTGGCAAGATTATCACTTGAAGACTGATACTTTTGGTGCTATTTTTTTTTATGTTAAATCTCCTATTTAGGGCAAGGAAATAATGTATCCTGATCTATATTGATTTGTACTGGCAAATGATTAGAAGATTGACACCCCTGTCTGACCGACCACAATTGTTAAAAGGAGTCTATTTTTCAATTTGTGCAATCTCAACACAGGTTGAGCAGATGAGGAAAAGCATGGGAAATGAGGCTAATTTTGCTCTGCTTAAAGCTGACTAGTAGAGCAAGTTCAGCTGCCTTTATCAGAACTGCCACTCTGATAAATGTGATATTGCAGCTTTTATGACAGCTATGATAATAAGCAGGAGGAACACCTGACCCACTTTACTGCAACAAAGTAGAATACAAAATATGCCTACATGTAAATAAAATATTAGAATAAAAATGGAGAAGTTCCATGGGAAGTGTATCAATAGATGAGAAACTATTTTGCACAAAGAGAAGAAAGGCAAAGAACAGGTTAACTTTGAATGTAATGTGAATTCCTGTAAAGGGAGATGGATGAATGTCTTTTATGAATAGAAGAAGGTAACACCAATTGGAGCATAAGAACTTAGAAGTAGTAAAGGGAAATGCTTAAGTAAATAAGAGGGTTACTCTGCTCTATAGAGTTTCCTGTGAAGTCTTAGGACCAATTTTATTTATGAAGAATGAGTTAGAAGTAAGCCTATCTGGACATAGAGAGTTGGAAGCAGAGACTTTAAGAGTTCTTCCAGCCCTGGATTCAGGCATTTGTTTCATCAACCTCTCTCTCCTCACAGAAAGTACAATGTGGATGTTTCTGGCCAGTGAGTGGCCTTCCATGTGGTCATTCAGAAACCCAGGCTCCTTCCATTTTGTGGCTCCACCACCATCCCCTAGAGCCTAAGAATTCTATGCTGGATCTTCTGCATCAGAGAAGGGAAGAGTATGGAGGATCATGTGGAAGCTCTTATGAGCTAAGCAGCATTGAAATGGCAAATGTCAACTAGGTAGGCCTGGTCACATGGCCACATCTTACCACAGGGAAACTGGGAAATGTAGTCCATCTACGTGCCCAGGAGGCAGAGGAAAGAGAGTTTGGTGAATACGTCATCGTCTTTGCCTGCATAGTCTTTGCTGAAAGCATATGACGTGACCAGCTCTGTGCATCCTGCTAGGACCCAAGCAGGAGACAGACTCCTGCTTTTGACACACAATAGATAATTTCACAACCGTGTGGTAAGAGCAGGAGCATAGCAAGCATAGGATGTGTGAAAACGTAGAGGACATACTTAGCCCAGCTTGGAGAAGAATTGGAAGGCTTCCTGGTAGAGGAAAAGCTTTGCTGAGTATTGAGGATGGCTAGAAGAGTGGGAGAAAGAGAATGAGGGAAAGGTATTTTAGGCCGAGGCAACAATCAGAATAAAGAGCATGGGAGGAAACTACAAGCAATTCAATATTATTAGAGTGTAAAGGCATGGGCAAGAAGGGGCAGGATTTCAGCTGACCTTTACACACAAATTTCTAAATATAAAAAAAGTAAAAAATAAAAAGAAGGGGCAGGAGATGACGCTGCAAGGGCCTTGCATGGAGAGCCCTGCATGCTATCTGGAGGCATGTGAACATTTTCAATAAGCAACAGGAAGAAATTGGGGGACTTAAAAGAGGGATTGGTACATGAGCAGCTATGCATTTAATAGAGGTCACTTTGGTAGCTGTATTCAGGATGCCTTTGATGGAGGCAAAACCTGGAGAATGGTTTGGATGTTTTTGCAAATGTCCAGGCAGAGATGATAAGGGCTTAAACTAGGTTGCAAAGGAAGGATAAATTGCAAGGAATATGAATGACTTAAAATTGGGAATATTTCTGAATTGTTTAAATGTGAAGATTAAAGGGAAAAAAGGAACCTGGACTGGTCCCAGTCTTCTGACTTGGGTAACCCTGTAACTCGCCTTTTGATTAACTGACAGGAAATATAGGTAGAGTCATAGGTTTGGGAAAAGGTGAGTTCAGTTTGGGAGTTGTCCAGTTATCTGTTGTGTTAACAAACTACCTCAAAACTTAGTGGCCTGATCCATGTGGAAAAGTCTGCTCCTCATTCCTTTGGGATCAGGAATACATTCATAACATGCTACATTAATAAAGGAGTTCTCAGGGCTGCCAACCTTACAGTAGAGGTCGAGTGGTAGTGTATTTCTTCTACATAAAAGAAGGAAAAATAACCTAGTGGCATAAAACTACCACTAACTTATTATGATCATGGATTCTGTAAACTGAGAAGTTGGACAGGGCTCAGTGGGGGTGATTTATCTCTATTCTAACCTCTGGGGCTGTGGTTGGAGAGAATCATATGGCTAGGGGCTGGAATCACTTGGAGATTTCCTCACTCACTGCTGGGGCATTGGTGGAGATGGCTGGAAGGCTGAGTTCAGCACTGTGAAAGTTTTAGCAGCATCCCTGGCCTCTCGCCACTAGATACCAATAGCATCCCGCCCACCCGGTGGCAACAACCAAAATGTCTTCCTGACATTGCCAAATACCTCCTATGGGACAACTGTCTCCTGTGGTTGAGGATTGGTAGGCTATGAGTCTGAAACTTAGCCAGGACTGGAAAGAGACATTTCCAATCAACTGCATGTAGGTGGTCTTCAGAGCCATTGCAATATATGAGATGTTTCAGGATGCGTGGAGTGAGAGGATCAGTGGTTCAAGGTTAGAAGGATGGGCCCATATTGAAGGAGGTAAGGAAAAGAAGAGAGAATATTAAGAAAAATGAAAAAGAAAAATCAAGAGAGATAGTAGGAAAACCAAGAAAGACTGGGAAGAGTGGTGCAGTGGCTATTGCCAGTGTCTTCCCAGCATCCTGTCTCCACTCTTTTTAGCTGGGCCCAGCCTATTGACCACAATGACTGCTCCACTGACGGGCACATTACACAAGCCAGCCTATGTAGTCCTTCCCTGTGATTTTATATTTTGAGCCACAGAGCAAGGTGTTTCTTTCCTCTTGTGTCCCTGTATTGAAATGATATAAATCCAGAAGTGCCTGTGGGGTGCTCCCTACCACATGGCAAAGATTCGGCTGAGTGCATTTAGATGCGCCATGAATTAATAATGACAACCTGGGCCTTGCAACTGGGGAAGAGGCTCTTCAGGGAAGTTGGTGGGACTATCCTCACACCTGAAGAGGATTTTGGGGCCACCTAAGACAGCTTCACTTCCTAAAGTTCTCTCAGACTTTTGTCAGCTAGTGCTTCTCTGTGGAACTCTAGAAGACCAGAGAAGCTGCATCAAAAGTGCCCCTTCCATGCTGTCTCTGTCTTGCTGCAGACTTCTGAGCTAGCTAAGCCATGAAACTATGCCAAATATACACACATGCAACCTGTGAGTTGTGTGGGAGCTTGATGAGCAGCAAGCAACCCACTATACTGGTGTGTCACGGTGTCATCTACAGTAAAAGAAAATGAACCCAGCAGCAGAGGGAAGCAGAGGAGACAGCTGAGAAAGACTAACCTGTTGGCAGCATTTGAGCCCCTGGACCCTGTTATCTCGGAAGCCAGATCCAACCCTGCCCTTCCAGGTATCTGAATCAATAAATGCTCTTAATTTGGATATCTTTCTGTTGCTAATGCAAGTGTCCTAATACAGAAACTTGAACAAGGAATGGAATGATAGAACTAAAATGTGAAATTGGTTAAGTCAAGATAGGGAAGGTCGAAAAGCTGGAATCCTTGTTATACAGAAGTGAAGCAGCTGTCACGTGGCATATTTTGTATCTCGGGTAATGCCCCAAGCATCCTAACAACAAGAACATTATAGACTTGATAGAACGACATCAGGATATGGGAGTGAGAACTAGGGAAGCTGCTATGTCCCAAAGCCCTTCCAAACACCCCGACTACTGCAGCTCCTGCCTAAAAAGGGTCATAGTCCCTCCTCATAATCAGCTTGGCATGTGTCCTGGCAATGAAGACAGTTGGCAACTGTTGCACTTTTCTAACAGTCAGAGACCAAGACAGATGAGGTTAATCTAAAGCCCAAGGGAATGAGATGATTTCTGCAATTGCTGCGAAGGGACTGAAACCAACAGAGTGGGGAATTCAGATTCAGAGATGCTGACTTAAGATTTTTGGCATTTGTTTCTAGCCAATTTTACTAGACACCCAAAATTACACAATCAGGCCAGCTGCCGAGCATTTCAAGCAAACTTTATTGTTCCCTTAGCACACAAAGATTATGATTATTCAGTTCTTAAGATGGCCCTCCAAGTCCCCAGAACAGAAAGTGGGTTGCTAAGCAGTAGAAACCCCACCAGAAGAAGTCTTCTGACCATCCTTAAGCATGGTGGCAGTCAAAGGACAGGGGAGATGCTCCCAGCAGAAAGGCTCTGGAGCATCCAGATACGCTGACTAAGGAACCTATTCCACAGCAAGAGAAGGGAGCCAACAGAGATCTCACAGTTCCTGTTTATCAACCTAGAGGATGTCACTTCCTCCTCCGTAACCCATTTCTAAATGTAGCACAGCCTTGCCTCTCTTCCTTCCCTTCCAACTTCCTCTCTCCATATGGGGGCCACCATCTTATTACTAGACTCAGGTAAGTCTTCTATTCCTTCGTCTGCTTAACAATAACTCAACTATACCGCAACCATACATATAACCTACAGAAAATGAAAAGCCCATAATCACACAGGGCTTATTTCTCCATTCTAATAATCCTTGAGCAGCCTGGAAAAACCTCATACCCTCCTATACAAAAGGGCTGCCATTTAAGATAAGTGTAACAAGAGACAGACAGGAAACAAGAAAGATTTTATGTAACATTTATTTTTTAATCCCATCCTAATTTTGGCTTTAACCCTCACCTCCCATTTCCATTCTTTTCCTGGAAATCCAAACTTTTTTTTTTAAAACAAAATGTTTAAAATCATGATTATCTGGAATCATAAAACTTTCTTCTCTTCAAAGAGAGGGGAAACACACAACTTTTATTCTTTTGCAGCATTTTCAAATATGCATGTCAATATATATCTTATAAACTATTTAAAATTTTAAAAAGCCCTTCATCCTTTGAGGTTATTGACATTTTCTAGTTCACTGACACATCTCCCATAATACAATAATTCTATTCATTTTCATGAATGAGGTGGGAACTATACTAAAAAATAGGATTTTAATCCCTGAGGTGCCAGTTAAAATGGACGAGGTTGCCATTGCAACACAAGATTTAAAAAGTCAGCCTTAAATAATATGCATGGATCATGCTATTTGAATCAGCATCACCTCCATAGCATGGAGTCATTTAGAAAATTGCATTTACTGGGTTAGGTTCACCCTGCTATTCTCAGCCCTCGTGCTATGATAATCTTTCCTTTTGCAAAGGAATAACAACATAGCAATGAAGTCATAGTCAATGAAGCAATGAAGAAACTTCTGAGATCCTCAGAAATCAAGAGAAACCATAGTCCTGTTTCTCCAATCTCCATCCATATTGTTGGAGAGGGGTTTTCAGCACCATTCCAAGACCTGGAAAGGTTGATGAACAGACTTGGTTTTTCTACGTTTCCATAGATTTCAGTCCAAAAGGAGAAATCAGTCCTTCTTGTTAGGAAAAGGGCGTGTCCTGCTTGTCTCTGCAGCCACCATCTTAGCAGAGCTGGGTTCAGTTCCTTGTGCCCACCGTCACTGCAAAGCCTCCCGCTTCCCGGCGGCTTCCAGCGGCTTCCAGGGTTCCGGCCGCTGCCCTAGTAGTAGCGGTTCAGGCTCCTGGTCCCGGGCACCTCGGGCTGGCCGTTCATCCAGATCTCCCTGATGATGCGCTCGCGCTCCTCCAGCCTCTGGGCGCGCTCCAGCTCCTCCGCCGAGGTGAACACGTTCTTGTTCAAAGTCCTCTCGAAGCGGCGGTGTCTCCGCACTGAGAGGTCCGACGCCGTGTCTGAGCTGCCGTCCTCGCTGTCGCTGCTGTCGCTGCTGCTCTCTGGGTCCTGCAGGAACTTCTTCCCCGGACGCCGCCGGCAGTCTGTGTGGCAAGAGATCCTCATCACCAAGGCAGCCAGGGTCAGCACCAGCCCGATGCACACGCCGGACACGAAGTACAGAGCTGCCCGCTCAGGGTTTTCTGGAGGGACAGGAGGAGGAAACAAGTATTTGAGAGATGACAACTGTATGTGCAGAGACCAAATAGGACTCCCACCAGGCCCCAAAGCGTTGATGGTTACAAATATTGCCCTCCCATGTAACAAATTTCATAATGTATTCAAATATAATTATTAATAAAACAGTGAATCTGTAAAGGGTACAGGAGATTCTTTTATTCTTGTGCAACTTTAACTTTGAAATTATCTTCAAGTGAAAAGTGAAAAGAAAGAAAAACTGTAATTACTGTGCACCTACTATACGCAAGCAACTGTGCTTAGGAGTTTTTTAAGAGGCGTTTCTGTCTAAAGCCGCTTTTCACTTATATGAAAACGTCTCTCCTTGTAAATCTGCTCATGCAACCCCTTGAATTTCCTTACATCACAGTGCTGGGCAGTTTCTGAGCTGACCTCCACCTTCTGGTATTTGGGCCTTGTGCAATCCTATCCCTTTAAGGGCTAGACCTAGTGACTCCTAAGAAATACAGTTGACCCTTGAACAACACGGACTTGCACTGCCCGGGTGCACTGTTAAGCAGAATTTTTTCAGCCACCTACAGAGACGAAATACAGTATTCATAGGATGCAAAACCCGCATATAAGGAGGGCTGACTTTTTGAATACACAGCTGCTGCACGGCCACAGGGTCGTCCGCAGGACTCGAGTATACTTGCACAGATTTGGGTATATGCAGGGGTCCTGGAACTAATCTCCCACATACAACGAGGGATGACTGTAGAATATGGCAAAAGCAATGAGTGATTCTAACATTAAGTTACGTATATTGCTCTTGCTCTCTTCCTCTCTATGGCTTTTCTTACTTGTGTAGAAGCCAGCTGCCATGTGTGAGCTGCCCTACAGAGAGGTGGCAGAGATCTCAGGGTGGCCTCTGGCCAACAGGCTTCAAGGAACTGAATGGTGCCGAAAGTCACATGAATGAGCTTGGCGTTAATATCACTCGGCCTATCCTTGAAGTGACCATAGCCCTGGCCTTGCAGCAGCCTGTGAGAGACCTTAAACCAGAGAACCCAGCTAAGCTACACCCAGATTCTTAAACTGAAGAAACTGAGAGATAATAAACCTATGTTATTTTAAGCTACTAAGTTTTGGGGTACTTTTGTATACAGCAGTAAATAACTTATGCAATCAATCACACACCGAAAGCCAGTGCAGGCATTTAGGAATGGCCTTAGCAGTTTAACCAAAAGGAATTTGATTGAGCTCTTTTCCTTTGTGAAAGAAGAAAATCATCATTCTGCTGATGATCAAAATGCTTAGCGGGTCAGTGGGGACTCCTGTAAGATGTGCTCAACAGAATGAGAGTCTCTGGGCGAGCAGCTTTCCTTTCTAGGTACACGTGTGGACACAGGGACATGCCTGGCCTTGAGTCACAGGGCGTGGTCAAGCTGACAGGACCCAAGATAGACAAATTAATTTTCCATATTCTACATTCACCTGTAAGTATGAATCAAAATATATATCGTCTTATGGGTTTTAAGAATATAAGTGGGATCATAGATGATACATATTTGCTTTCTAAATTTAAGAATATTTCTTAGAAAGATTTCCAAATGTGTCTATTTAGCTTAACAGCATTTTTTTGACTGCTGCATAGTGTTCAGTAGCACAGATAGACCTGCCAAAGTTTATTCAACCATTTCCTATTGATAGTATATAAATTATTTCCAATTTTTCACAATTAGAATCAACGCTAGAGTCAGTAGCCTTGGGTCCTTGTACACATCTCTTCAGGCAAAATAGAATTATTTCTACAGGTTAGTTATTTAGAAAGTGAACAGCTGTATCAAAAAGCATAGGCATTTTGAGTTTTATGCATTCTAAATTCTGTACCCAATAAAAGGCACTATGTGTCCAAACACAGCGTATTGAACCCATGTGTTAACAATCCATCCTTCCCTCTGAAGCCCCATCAAAATGACAGTAATATGGATAAAACAGATATAAATTACAAGTACAAAGAGTAGTGTGGAGAAGAAAATAGAAACAAGAATAGGTGATAATAGTCAACAAATGCATTTAAAGTGCAGGGAAGGAACTGAAACTGAACTCTGTCCAGCTGGTACTCAGCAAACACTGGGAGGACTAAGGAAGCGCCTGCCTTGAAGAACCAACAGTCCGGCAGGAAAGGAGGCCCACCCTGTTCCACTACAAAACAGAAATGCTATGATAGGAGAATGAAGAGGGATCTCTGGAAACACAAAGGCAAGTAGGAAGCTAAGATCAGATACGAGGGTCTGAGAAGCCTTTCTAGAAAAGATCGTTTCTGAGCTGAGAGTTGAAGGCTGAGATGGGTTAGCCATGTGAAGACTGGGAAAAGTGGTCCAGCCGAAGGGAACAGCATGGACAAAGCACAGGGGTGTGAAAAAGCATGTCTGTGTGGGAAAGTATAAGAGGCTTGGAACAAATCTGAAGAAAAAAATGTTAAATTCCTCTTTTCTATGGCAGCCCTTTAAATATTTGGAAATAACTATCATATAGCTAGGTCTCAAAGAACAGTGTTTGATATTCAAACATCACAGTCACTCTTTAAACATCATAATATTCTAGCATAGAAAGTAATAGAACCATAACCTCCCCCTTTGTAGATACTGACAAACAACCCTAAATCGTGTCTTTATCACCAAATCACAATATTCTCATGTCGTGAACTTGTCAAGTAAACCCTGTTAAGTCTTTAACAAAGGTAATGGCATTAAGTCTTGTTTCCCTATTTAAAAAAAAAAAAAAAAAAAAGCTGGGCGCGGTGGCTCACGCCTGTAATCCTATCACGCTGGGAGGCCCAGGCTAGGAGGCCCTGGGCTAGGCCCAGGTCAGGAGTTCAAAACCAGCCTGAGCAAGAGCGAGACCCCGTCTCTACTAAAAAATTGAAAGAAATTAATTGACCAACTAAAAATATATAGAAAAAAAAAATTAGCCAGGCATGGTGGCACATGCCTGTAGTCCCAGCCACTTGGGAGGCTGAGGCAGAAGGATTGCTTGAGCCCAGGAGTTTGAGGTTGCTGTGAGCTAAGCTGACGCCATGGCACTCACTCTAGCCCGGGCAACAGAGTAAGACTCTGTCTCAAAATAAATAAATAAATAAATAAATAAATAAATAAATAAATAAATAAAATAAAAAACTTGACTGATCAAGCGTAAGCACTTGTAGGAATTCATGAGACCACTGGCTCCACACCCAGGGTGTAAACGAGGAGAGTGTTCTACTTACCAAGTGATGATGGCAGAGCCAGAGAACTTACTCATCCTGACACTCGGGCCTCAGCACTGGCCATTCAACTTGAGCACTCTGCTCCATGACCTGGTATCCCAGATTTATCTCCACCCTAAAGCCCGACTCTCCTGATAACCAGAAGAGAACCAGATCTACCACCAGCACCACTGGCCCATCGCCCCTCCAGGACAGCCCTAGGGGGGCTCACAGCTCTGGGGACTAAGAAGGGCCACAGAGACAGAGCCCAATCATCATCAGAAGATCCTTACAGTGAAAACCTTGGAAATGCCCATTTTGTAGTCCTAACCATCAGTCCCTCTTAGCACCTTGATGGCAGGTCACTGAAAGCTTCATGGATTTCATGCCCCTCTCAGTAAAGCTGTTCTGAGTCTCAGTTTCTCCACCTACACAAAACCCTCCAGGATTGCCCACCTTCAGGACTGATGTCGGAGCAGCCTTTGGTCAGCTAGGCAGGATGGCAAAATTTGGCACATGAACCACCCTGCCCATACCAGTGCCCAGAGCAGACATTACTAATCAATCAAGAATCTGTTCCCCACTGAGCAAGATCAAGGCCTCAGAATCATTATCAACACAGCCTCCAGCTGTCCAGTCATTCGGCATTGGCACCCGGGATGAGATTTACTTGCCAGCTGTCATCTGTGTTACGCTAATGTAACACAGTCTGGGATCTTGGAGAGATGTCTTTTCTCTTGGCCTCAGTTTTTTCACCTATAATATGAAATGATTTGTAGGTCCCTGCCAGCTCTGTGATCCAGTGAATTCCTTAACAGAACTGGACAATTCTATATTGTGGATAATGGAAGGAAATTCTGTTGGTTTCAAGAGAAATTCTATGGAGATTTTAATGTATTTTTTGGCAGTAAATCTGTCCTTATTCCATTTGCATCAGAGTGGGTTAGAGTGCTGTGGGCTCCGAGGACACTGGGGGTCTGGCTGAGGACACCAGGTTCCCCATCCCCCATGAAGCCAGATGTCAGGGTCTGGCTGTGCTCCTGGCCAGCCAGGTTGCCGGTGGCCTCTGGGAGCCATTTCCCACTTTCTGGAAGGTTCGAAGCCAAGATAAGCCTCACCCTCCTCTCTGAGATAGGACAGGACAGCCCCGTCCACCACCTCCAGCAGGAGAGAGCCAGGATTGACATTCCTGCCCATCATACTGCTCCCACTTGTGCTGTCCCCTGTCCAGGAGGGTGGCTGCATTCCTCCGGCGGGGCCTGGCCGGCCACTCCATCTGCCTATCGGGAGCCAGGCTGTCCTTCCCACCCAGCTCCGCCCGGCAGAGGGGGACCTACCTGGGGGAGGGGAGCGACAGGGCCACCGCTTGCCACCAGGCACTATGAAAGACAGAACTCTAAATCTTGGCCTCCACCAGGGAACTGCCTTAATTAGGGTGGCGCCGAGCATGATGCTGTAATTAACTGCGTGTCTGTGTTTCCATCCCAAACGCCTATTTCCAGACCTTTGTGATCCAGTCTTCTGAAGAGAAGCTCCAGCCAGAGACTTGGCACCAGCAGCCCCAGAGGGGAGGGATGGCCGGTTTCCCTGCTCTTTCCTCTCTGAGCCCCACTCGGGTGAGTCCTTCGAGGTGGGAGCCCTGGGTCCTTCCTAAAAAGTGTGTTTATGTGTGCTCAGGGCTGCCAGCCCTGCCTGGTCCCCAAAGCCAGGGAAACCCGAAGGTACAGCATCAGCGTGAGCTGGGCAGAGTGCACACCTGTTAGTTTGACTTGAATAACATCCACTTTCTGTCATTCCAGGAACTTTAATCTTCTTGGGGGAACCAGCCTCAGCCATGCATAGCTCTAGGGAAGGAGCCATGATCCAGGCAGGCCAATCAGAGTGCTCATCCCCTGGCCGTAGCGATTCGTCCAGTGAGAGTCATGTGACTGTCACAGGACTTCGGCAGTGCTGTTGGGGAATGGTATCTGCTTTCCACTGGGGTTGCTAAACTGGAAGGATGTCAGCTGGAGCTGCTGGGGGCCATGTGTGCCACCTCCTGGGGACAGTCTGTCTAAGAATGAGGCCAAATTGAAGAAAGCATAGAAAAAAGATGGAGGGTGCCAGAGAGTAGTGGTGATATAGAGAAAGGGAGGGAGAGAGAGGGAGAGACCCAGTGACATCCTTCAAGCAGGTAACTCCAGCTGTACCTGAAGCAAAATACTCCCATAGACTCTTAATTATTTATATTAATATGAGAGGCAGTAAATTCCCTATTTTGTTTATGTCAACTTGAACTGAGTGTCTGTCACTCGCAACTTCAAGAGATTTGACTAAAACTTAGGTCACTACATGGACTCCAGTACTGAAATCAAATCAATCCCCAAACTTTTCAATCATAGATGCTGATTAATCACCTTTTTAACTTTACATAGGGTTGAGCTGGGTTTCTGACTCTTACACCCAAAGAGTCCCAATGATGCGTATTTCTCCCTAATTATAAAAGTAATATGTACTCACTGGGGACAAATACAAAATACTTATAAACACACAAAAGAAAATAAAAGTGACTCCTAATCCTACGACCCAGAAACAATATTAGATATAACAGAGGAAATGTCCTTTGTTCTGTCTTGTCTTTTTTCTGTACACATATGAGTACATGGTCATTTAGACGATCTCATACTCTAACACCAGCAGGGACCTTGGCTCTTCACTGGAGCAGGACACATGTACAGAAAAGGGCATCACGAGGATCCAGCTGACCGACTTCACGAAGTGAGGACACCTGTTTTACCAGCTTCCAGATTAGGAAGCAGGACATAACTAGCACATCACAGGGTGGACACTTGGGCCCTCTCGCAATCATGACTTCCAAAAGGGACCACCATCCTGACTTCTGGCTGCAGAGATTAACGTTGACTGTGTTTTAACGTTAACATCATGTGGAACCACATGTAACATGCCCTTCAATTTCAGATTTCTTTCTCTGGGCATTTTATCTGAGAATACTATCTTGTAACCTATGTTTCTCCCTTTCCCCATAGTCTGAACACTTTCCAATGTCTTTAATTATTCTACACCCTTGTGTCATGCGGAGGAATCACTCTCAACCTTGCCAATCTCCTCTTGCAGGCATTTTGCTCATTTCCTATCTTTCGCTATTATAAACAATGCTGTCATAGACACCCTGGCATCTCCCAAAACACTGAATAAACAAAAGAATAAATATAAAAAGCCAACAATGGGAAAGGTTTGAGTAACAGTTCAAGGCAGCAGGGGATACACTCCCTTTGGCAGTTGATCTGTCAGGGACAGGAGAGGGGATCAGACCCTGGCAGCAAAAAGAAAGTGGCAGCCAAGGACCTTCAGACCTTCTCTGGCTCACTGTGCATCAGCCGAGAGCACTGTCTCCTGGAGTTTGCCTCCTTAATTCTTGGTGAGCAATCAATTTGTTTTCGAGTTTTTGCTGTTGAAAACAACACGACAGAGAACATCCCCTGCACACACATCATTTTGCATGTGGAAGCTGACATCCTAGGACAAATTCCTAAGAATGGTAGGTAACATCGCTCAAGCCCTTTCTGCCAGGCATTGTGTTTTTTTTTGTTGTTGTTGCTGTTGTTGTTTCTTTTTATGGGATGAGCTCATTTGAGCCTCCCCACAATCCACTGAAATAGGGAGTCTTGTCCCCATTTTACAGAGGAGGGATTGTTGGGTTAAAGGGAAAGCACATTTTGTACCTTGCGTCACATTTTCTAGCTGTCTTCTGTATGACTATACCAATTAATTCTCCCCCCAGGAGTGCAAAGGGTCAATTTCCCTTCCAGGCTTGCCAACACTGGATACTATCAATTATCTTAACTGCCAGTCATGGCCAAACTGGTGCACAAAAATTATAGCTCATCATAAATATTTGCTCATTTCTTTCATTTTTTAGTGAGTGTCTTAGTTTGTTTGGGCTGCTATAACAAAATACCATAAGCTGGGTGGTTTATAAACAACAGAAATTTATTTCTTACAGTTCTGGAGGCTGGAAGTCCAAGATCAAGATGCCAGCAGATTCAGTGTCTGGTATGAGGGCCCGTTTCTTGGTTTAGGGATGGCACCTTCTCACTGTGTCCTTACAGGGTGGAAAAGGCAAGGTGCCCTTTTTTATAAGGTCCCTAATCCCAATGAGGAGGGCTGAGCCCCCCAAGGCCCCCTCCTGTCACCACCTGGTTTTGACATGTGAATGTTTACGAGACACAAACATTCAGACCACAGCAGTGAGAGTGAACGTCTTGTTTCGTAGTAATTAGCTATTTGTATTTCTTTTCTCAATTGCCTGTTCATGTCTTTTGCCTATTTTTCTATCTACTGGGAGCACCGGATTTATTTTTTGCATATGAAAGGTATTTATCTTTTGTCTTTCATATATACTGCAGATATTTTCCAGTTTTGTTTTTTTGGTTTTTTTTCCATTCTAGATGTAGTTTTTGTGACATGAAAGAGTTTGGGGCTTTTTGCATTTGTTTGACACGATCATCATCAGTCATTTTCATTATGGTTCCCTGTTCATAAAATGGAGAGGGGATGGTCAAAGTCTGTGATGCTTTAAATGTGATCCACATGGCTTAGGGCTGCAGTCCCCAACCCCAGGCTGTGGGCTGGTTGCAGTCCGTGGCCTGCTGGGGACCAGGCTGCAGAGCTCCACTGTGCCCCGCCCCACCCAGTCCATGGAAAAATTGTCTTACATGAAACTTAGGAATGGGGGGGCTGGGGGCTGTACATGGCAGGAGGTGAGCAGCGGGCGAGCGAGCAAAGCTTCATCTGTATTTACAGCCGCTCCCCACCCTCGCATCACGGCCTGAGCTCCCCCAACCCCCTCGGTCCATGGAAAAACTGTCTTCCATGAAACCAGTGCCTGGTGCCAAAAAGGTTGGGGACTGCTGCCTTAGGGGACCTGAGACTCCTGAGGGGCCCCCGGGGGAGGGGGCGCATGAGAAGGAGCCTGAGCTGTCTGCATTCCTGATCCCACCCATGGTTCAGCTAGACAACATGGGCATCGGTTGAGGCACCTGTCCTTTGAGAGGTGACACCCGTCTGCTCTGCCTGCCAGCCACGCAGGCTGACCTCGCCACCAGCCCTCGGGGCCTCGGGATGGGAAGCCCGCCTCTCGCGCAATCTGTGGGGTTTCTCTCAAGTGTTTCCGTCACCCCTGCTCTCCAAGCTCCAATCTGACCTGGCCGTGGGACGAGTCGCTTCGCCCTCCTGCCCTCCATGTCCTGCCCCAGAGAGGAGAACCAGCCGCTCCGCTGGAGTGCCCTCTCTGCACCGGCACCGCTCGCACAAAGCTCCTTGTGAGCATCAGCCTTGGTCCACCATGGGGCGATGGGGGAGTTATGTCACAGCAAACAGCCCCAAAGGATGCCTTCCTATGCATACAAAGGATGCCCTCTGCCTGCCTCCCCAACCCACCCCGTCTCCCACCTGCTCTTGGTCCTCTCTCACACACTGGACGTCTCCCTTCTCCACTTTCTGGGCTCCTTCCCCTAGACGGTACTTAGAAACTTTATTTTCCCCAGTTTACTAGGCTCAGCATATTGGGCCTCCTTCCATTGTGTGCCTTGGGACCTACTCATGTGTACATAGAAGCCATCGAACTGCATCCCTGGTTTTCAAAGTGTCATCCAGGGGCCCCAGAGACTCTCAAGACCCTCTCAGGGGTTCCACTGCCCGCGTCCGAATCTCCGGAAACTGTGACTGTGACCTTGCTTGGCAAAAGGGTCTTCGCAGATGTAATTAAGAATATTGAGATGCAGTCAGCCTGGGTTGTCGGGTAGGCCTAAGTCCCGTGACAGTGCCTTTGTGATATACACACACAGAGGAAAAGGCCACGCGAAGACGGAGGCGGACACGGAAGTGACACAGCCGCAAGCCAAGGACAGCAGGGAGCCACCAGAAGCTGCAAGAGGCAGCTCCAGCCTCTCCCTTAGAGTCTCTGGAGGGCGCACGGCCTGGACAATACCTTGATTTTGGACTTCGGGCCTCCAGAACTGTAAGAGAATAAACTTCTGTTGCGGTAAGTCACCGAGTTAGTGGCAATTTGCTGTGGCAACCCCCATGAAACTACTGCAAATACTGAGGCATTTGCCTTTTCCATTTCATTCTCGCATGGGCCTACAATGGGGTTGTCAGAGGCTCCATGACATATGGTGTGGGACAAATTGAGTGCAGGAGCAGATATCAGATCCAGCTGTCTTCCATTAAGCCAGATATTAGGCGATTTGCGAAAATGAAAAACAATGCCACTCTTCAAATAAATCTTTTTTGTTTTGGGAAATCTAAGTTTTCTTCATTTAACAATGTTATTTATGTCAACATAAGATGTGACTTTTAAAAAAATATTAGATACATATATTACATATTTTAATTTTCTCCATTTTAATTTCTAATATAGTAAATATTGATACCTTTAACCCACATAAACAAAAGTTCTTTGAGGTCCTTGATAAATCTGAGAAAATAAAGTGGTCCTGAGATTAAAATACTTGAAAACTGCTAAACTAGATCATGTCTCTCTCACCTCCCCAGTCTGACTCTCTCTGGTTCTACCCCTGAAAAGTGTGCCAAGATCAGCTGCATGTGACTGCAATTGACAGAAAACCCAACTCAAAATGGCTTAAACAAGAGAAATGTATCAACTCACAAAGTGAGTCCAGAGGTTGGGCCTTCTGTGTTTGGTTGACTCATTGGTTCAACTGCATCATAAGTCCTAACCACCACGTTTCTGCTGCTTCTGTTCTGCCACCCTTACAGAGATAGTGTCGTGGTTACAGAATGGCTGCGGCTGTGCCAGCCATCATGTCCTCACACAACAATAGCCAAAGCTGGAAAAAGGAAGCATCCTTTCCTTGAGCTTCATTTTGGAAGCCAAGAAAGCCTTGAAGGAGCTCAGGAAATTTCACCCTGAAATAGAACACCTTGGTATACAGAGTATTTTGAATTAGACGCCCTTAGAGATCAACAGGCCTTGGAAGGGGCTTTCCCTCTATCTGCATAACCACAGGGACCATCAAAAGAGTAAGTGACTTCCCTTCTTCTACCTGTTATCTCAATATATTGCAGGAAAGACAATCTAGAATGTAACCAGACCTGGCCCAAATCATTTTAAACATAACACCTGTCTCTCAGGTTAATTATAAGTCAATCTGTTTCTCCCCATCCATTCATCCTCCCTAGCAACCATTTATTGCCCCTGCACAGAATTACCTTTATTCCTCATCTCCCCCTCCCCTCTAAAAGGAGTGTACAAAAATATCTGGATCCCACTGGGATGTGGGGTAATCCCTCTGTGATTCTCCCCGTGTACATGGTAAATAAATCTCTTCCTGTTATTAATCTGCCTTAATTGTGAGTTGGTCTTTCGGGGGGAAAGGGAAAGTTCCCTGCTCACCCCACAGCCTCCTCCCCTGACTTCTCTCACTGTCCAGAATTGCACCACAGGCCTGTTTCTGCCCAGTGTGAAGAGTGGCATTACTCTGTATGATTGGCTTAGTCTGGTCAAGACTGACCTCCACCACTGGGAGAACATCCTCCCTGGAAGACCTGGCCGTCTGATTGGGATTGCATCTGCAAAGAAATGGGCTCAGGTTGTGGGGAGGTGATCGCAGTGCCTGTCGCTGCCCCTGGGGATTTCAAGTCCGTGGAAGCAGCAGCCACATGTCATGCCACCGTGGCCGCCCATTCTGAGCATGCAGCCACAGCCCAACAAGGGTCTGGCTGAGCCTCTGCCTCTGCTCCTCAGAGCCACCTCTTCTACCTGGGACAAGGTTATACTGAAGGCTTTGTGCACCCTCCTTGTCCCTAATCATGCTTGGAAGCCACCCCTACCCACTTGGACATGTTTCGGTCATCCTAGGAAATACCCAGGTTGCTTTACAAGTTCCACATAATCTCTCTCTCAGTAAATGTAAAGTTCCCCTCGCCAAACTCCCTATGATGCACACATGCACACATATATACACATACATACACACATACACAAACACACAGTGAAGTGACTCAAGTTCTAGAATCTTTGCTTTGCCTCTTACCTGCTATGCAACCTTGTGCATTTAACTTACCCTCTCTGAGCCTATGTTTCTTTATTTCTAAGAAAAGGGTAATGATACCCATGTTCTATAACTACTGAAGATTAAATGGGATGATGCGTGTAAAGTCACTGACTGTCAAGACTCAGAAATGATTGGCTGTCGCATTATTGTCGCGTCTCAACTTCTGCATAGTGTTTCAAATCTCACAGAGTACCTGAACCTCCATTTGATCACCTGAGATTCACAACACCCTAGAAATCCAGCAGGGCACATTTATCCCCATGTTTCAGACAAGGCAGCTGAGGGCCAGAGAGGCCAAGTGATTCAGCCAAGGTCACGCAGGTGACTCCAAGCCAGCCCGGCCTCCAAGTCTCAGATTCTAAGCCCAGGGCCCTTCCAGGGTGCACCCGCCTCCCTTACCTCCCTCTGTGTGACCTGGAGAGCTCAGCTACCGAAGGCCTGGAGGGTTCTGTAGGAATCAGGTCTGGGGCCACATGCCCAGGAGCAGCAAGGCAACGGCAAATGCCCAGGAGAGGCGATGAGGGCAGGCTGTCACAGCTCACGGCCCACAACGGGAGAGCAGCTTCTTAAAGGACCCAGGTAAGGAGAGACCGTCCAGAAGTGTGAACTCAGAACATAGAAATAGAAGAGACAGACACATCTGACTACATAAAATGTTCATGTTTTGCGAGGCAAAAGATACCATAAGCAAAGGTAATAGACAAAGAGTAAATGCAGGGAAAAATACTTGTGATGCCGAGGACAAAGGGTTACCATCTATAATATACAAAGAGCTCTTACAAATTGAAAAGAAAAGGGCAAACAACCCAAAAGAAATTATGGCCAAGGATGTGAATAGGCGATTCACCAAAGAATGAAGCCAAATGGCCACAGACAAATGAAAGATGCTCACACTCATTAGTGGTCAGGGAAATGCAAATTAAACTGACAATGACATATCACAGAGGAAAATTTAAAAGAACAATAGCACAATGGCTGGCAGGGACTTAGGGAAAAGCTACAGTCATGCGTTGTTGCAGAAAATGTAAATTATTACAGACTTTTTGAGAAGAAGTCCAGCAAGTTGAATTAAAACTTAAAGAGCAACATTACATTTTTGCATTTAAAATATAAATTTTGCATTTAAAATTTTTCCTCTGACCCAACAATCCTAACCCTGGAAATCTGATGGAAGTCAAACAACTATATCCTGAGGACAAGTGATGGAAGAGGTTTATTGAATTGATTTTCATAATGACAAGGGAAAAAAGAAAAGCTCGGGACACAGCATGGCAGAGACAGTCGCACTGGGAACACCTTACTGCCCAGCCTCCCTGGCAGTCTGGTCGGGACCATGTGGCTGGGTTCTAGCTAATGGGCTGGAGGAAGAAGTGACACGTGGCCATGAAGCCCATGGCATGATGCCCCTTCTCACTCTTCCCCTTCCATGGCGACACCCACGACCCCATGGTGGAGATAGAAGGAGCTCGATCCCTGTGTCGCCGCTTGGAGGAGACCACCCAAGGGCTGCCCAGCCCTGCCGCATGGGGACAGGAACAGAAATCTACCCCTCTGTTTTGCTCAGACACTGGAGGTTCCCTGTGGCCACAGCATAGCCTTAGCTCACTTTAATTAACACGCAGTCCATCAGTAAAAAAGGACTGAAGGACACATAGCACATTCTAGAATATTACTCAGACAGCACGAAGAATGAATTAGAGCCAGACCAGGGGACTGCACAACCTAGGAGCAGAAATGGGAAGTGCAGAAAAGCATACGTGACACCTCATGGGGGTGACGGGAACAAGAATCCAACAGACCCCATAAAAGCGTAATTGTGCTGTGTGCGCACATGCGTGTTGTGTGCACACATGATGTGCGAGAGGGACAGACACGGCAGGTGCTTACTAATCTGCTCTGCTGGGTAAAGGGGAAGAGGGAGAAAAGAGGGTGAAGAAGGGAAAAGCGATGAAGTAGAAAAAGAACGTCAACAACAATAGCTTATGTGAGCACGTTTACGCATCTGTGAGTGTGCAGATGGAAACACAAAAAGGTTTCCATATTGAAAAATAAAATCCATCTTCCTTAGCAAGAGAGAAAAAAGCGCTCACAAGGCTGGCAGACACGGAGAGAAGCTAGAAGCCCTAGGAGGTGACACAGAAGATCCCGTCCTCGCCGCAAACCCAGTGATACCTTTCTGCCCGGCTGGCTCTGGTCCCGACACTTCCCACATTGCGATGTGGCTGGAACCGAGGGGGAGAGAAGGTTCTGTGATCATCCAGGTGTGGGGGCTGGAGCCAGAGGGTGCGGGCCACCCCCGGTCCTCTGGGAAAATGCATGCTTTGGGAAAAACACTCCCAAACCACGGCTTCCTCTCAACTCCACAACAATCAACACAGAAGAGGACTTCTGGGACCAAATGTGAGGTTTTCCCCACACACCCAGCAGTGGACACTGGCTGTCCACCCGGAGACAGTGTCAGACCCCACAGGGTGAGGGCTCAGTCCCCAAGATGCTCCCCCACCCTGGACACCAGTCTCACGTTTCTGACCGACCAGCTTCACACTGGGGTTCCCACGAGGCCCTCCCTCTTTGGGTTCAACTAAGTTGCTGGAGTGGCTCACAGGACTCTGGGAAACCCATCTGCCGACCTATCATAATGGATGTTACAAAGGACACAGACAAAGACATGCGTGGGGCGAGGTGGGGCAGGGCACGGGGCCTCCACGCCCTCCTGGGGTGCCACCTGCCAGGAGCCCTTCATGTGCAGCTACCCGGAAACTCCAGAACCCAGTCCCCTTGGGATCTTACTGAGGCTTCCTGACCTGGGCATGATTGGCAACTGCGTAGAAATGTGACTGGACAAAGCTCCTGATCCAGACCCAGCGAGGCCCGTCCGTTTAGACTCTTCCTGGCCTCTCCGTGCAGGGTTCCTCCCTCGAGGGTGGGGGCAGGACCCCCTCAGGAATGACAGTCTTCTGACCCACGAGCAGGGTAGAGTCCTGCCGGGCAGATGGAAGGAGGACAGGAGAAGGTCGGAGAGACGGTCCATCTCCTGGGGCCTGACGTGCCCCAACATCGTAACAGGGACCGTGGGAGTTACGAGCCAGGAACCGTGCGCGGAAGCCTTTCCGCCACGGCGGTGCAGCAGCGTCTCAGACGTGAAGGCAGCTGGCGTGGGGCCTGCCAAAATGCACGCCTGCAAGGTTGAAGCTCCCAAGCTGGGAGCCGGAGGCCGAACCCAAGCCACGCTCAGATTGTGTTTGGTTTACACAGTGATGTCGAGAAAACTCATATTTGTTGCCAACTTATCCAAACTGGCAGGTTTTATACACACTCACCCCCCAAACTTAATATCTCCAGTTCATGTTGAGAAGGAAGATCAGATGCTCGGCCACACCGTGGCCACATTCCTGAGTGGCAACCGCTGGCTGGAGCTGAAGAGTGGCCACCCTCTTCAGACGGGGCACGCGCACTTCAGTTGGCCACAGTCGCCACCACTCCCTGCCGCCCCCCGGGTCTCGTCGCCCACTCTGTATTACCTGCTGCATCCCAGAGTCCCGTCGGTGTGTGCAACCCCACACCCCAGGAGCCCCAGGAGCCCCTTACCCGCCCACCTCTGCCCGAACAAGTGGAAATCAGGCTCCGTGTGCTCTGGCACGAGCTGGGCAAGGCTGTGTTCTGGCTCTGCCCCTTCACATCTGGAGGCCTTGGCCCTGCATCAGTTTAGCTGAGCTGGAGCCACATTTTCCCAGAATCTCCATGTGGTTCTGAGTCCGTGTTGACCAAAACAGACATCTCGTGTGGGACGCAGAAGACAGAAGGGAAGCAGCAGCCGTGTATTTATGCTCGCAGTCGGCGCGGGGTCCCAGCTCCCGCGACAGCCTACCCATGCTGCTGACCTGCTAGCGCACCTCACTGGCCTGACAGCACCCGGCTTCTCCGGCTTCTTCCAGATCTCCCTCGGCGTCCCCTACCTGAGCGTGCGTGCAGCTCCGTGGGGAAGTGTACCAGCTTCCCCTGCAGGTCTCCAGGGCGTGGAGGTTGGAAAAGGTGAAGACAGACACTGCTTCCTGCTCTCACCTGCCTGAGACTCCCGCCCCGGGGCTGATGCAGCTTCAGGCTCCACCTGACGCAGAGGCGACCACCTGCACAGTCATGTAAGGCCTGATGCCCATGATAAACCCATCTTTCTGTGTCACTTGTACAGGTTGTGCTTCTCTGGTCAATCCCTGACTGATACCCCATCTGTGTGATCTCAGGCAAGTTACCTAACCTCTCTGAGCCTCACTCCCCTCATCTTGAAATGCCCATGATGATAACGCCTTCCTCATATGTGGATGGCGAGCATAAGAAGCATGTGAAGTGCTTAGCTGAGTACCTGGCACATGGTACATCCTCAGTAAATGCCATCAGTTAAAACTGCAGTGTTTTTAACACATTGACTGCCACACTAGGAAAAAAAAAACTTTTCCTTGGGCCATGGTGTTTTATTGCGAAAATAGAATAAAAACTTTGAAAAAAAAGTTTTCGATTCTTTCTAATTTAATGAAAAATTTATTATTTTTTATTGTTTTCTGTGCATGAGTTATATGCAACTCACGCAGTGCTAGAATCAATTTTTACACTGCACGCCAGTTGAATTGTATGTGACTCATGACATACTTAGTGAATTTATTTCGGAGAATTGAGTTTTCATATGTCTCATGAGACCCCAGGCTCAAAACTAGCGTGAGTTAAATGCAACTCACAAGACAGTTAATGTGTTCAATAGGAGCTGTGCATTTATCTATATAACACTGGGGAAGGAAATAACTGAATATACCTGATGTGATCCTTTGTCATCTAAATTAAAACTGCCTCTTCTTACTCTGTAGTATTTTTTAAAAATAAGCATATAGGTGTGTGTGTGCATGTGTGTGAGTGTAAAATGGGGACATTTGACAATTCTAAAATATTTCTTTCATTTGTAGTACAAATGACCTCTCTTAGATCAGGCCCCTGGGATCCAGGTGACGCCATGGAGATTTGCACCTGGGAAGCTTGTCAGGGAGCGCTCTCAGGGACCCACGCTGAGGGCAAGGGGACCAGGCTGGGCAGAGGGCAGTTAGAGCAGAGGCCTCTGCCCACCCCACAGGGGTCCCTGGACTCTGAAGGCCCGTCAGAGTTGCCCCCAGCCGACGCAGGGCCTGGACCTTTGTGTGGCACCTTAACCACTGTGCGCACACGGACACTCCAGAGAGGTGTCACCATGGCAGGCAGCTCCCTGCTGCCAGGGCCTCCACGCTGGGGCTCCCTTGCCCAGAGGACCACAGATGGTGTGGGGGGAAGACGTGGCCCTGACCACCCGAGCCAAGTGGACAGCTGCCACACAGGGTGGAGCGGGGCAGTCCCTCCCCTTCGGCGTGCCAGGAGGGCCGGGCTGCGTCTGACTTGCTGCCGTATGACCTGCCCTTGGCACGGGGACAGGCTTAGAGCAGGTGTGTTTGTTAAGTGAATGAAAGAGGATCTCTGGATTCAGACTCGGGTCGTATTGGGAAGCCTGTTTCTCTGTTCAAGAAAAGTGCAGATGAAAGACATGCCTGGTGCAGCCCGCACTCTCCGCCAGATGCGGCAGTACCTCTGCTCCTCCGGATTCCCCGCCTGCCCACCTTCCCCCATGATGAACATGCTCCCCGTCTCCCACTTTGACAGTCTGCTTCCCTCAGGAAGCCTTCCCTGACTACACAATCCCACTTAAGCACGTACGCACCCCCACACACTCTGTGCCCCAGAAACCTACTGTGAGCCTTGGGGGTCGGGACAGAAAAAAGCAGGAAGGCTTGGAGTCCCCGCCCCTCCTCCCCCCAGCTCCACCCCTGGCCCCCCACACACCGCTGCCGCCAGGGACGGTGCTCCTCTCCCCAGACACAGTCAGATCAGTCTAACCAGCCACGGCCGCTTGCTCCCCACGGTTTTGGGGTCAGCCTGTGATGTAATTCTGGCCAATGAAGGACAGTGGGCTGGGGCTTTTGTGGAGTTTCTTCGCTGATAAAAGGAGATCTACAGGAAGAGGGAGCCCCCACCATGGGCCAGAGGGCGTCACGCTGTGGAAGTGCCCGGGGAGCTGTGACTGCCCTGTGGGTGTGAAAGCAGCCCGAGCACACGCAGACAGGCAGTAGGATCCCAGTCCCGAGGAAGCGCAGCCGCGGAGTCCATCGCGCCACTGCAGCAGACGGGTTGGCTCCAATGCCTGTCACCTTTCTGCGCAGCTGAGCCCCTGCTCCCGCGCTGGCCCTAGTGGTCTGCTCCTGCGGCCTCGGGCAGATGCCTGCCTGTGGGATACAGGGCAGAGAGCGACCATCCGTGCTTGGGGAGGACCTTGCTCTGACCTCCTGGACATGGCCAAGGGAGCCTGTGGCCACCCTCGTCACGGGCACCCACCTTACAACCGTCTGACTTTGAGGGTGGCAGAGTAGACAGAAAGAATGATACCCCTGAGCTGCTGAGTCCCAGAGCCCACCGCACCTCTACACTCGGGTGGGTGAGACAACAAAGCTCTTCAGGCCGGACGCCATGGCTCACACCTATAATCCCAGCACTCTAGGAGGCTGAGGCAGGAGGATCGCTTGAGGTCAGGAGTTCGAGACCAGCCTGAGCAAGAGTGAGACCCCGTCTCTACTAAAAATAGACAAATTAGCCAGGCACAGTGCTGAGTGCCTATAGTCCCAGCTACTCGGGAAGCTGAGGCAGGAGGATCATTTGAGCCCAGGAGTTTGAGGTTGCCGTGAACTACGATGATGCCACTGCACTCTACCCAGGGAGACAGAGTGAGACTCCATCTCAACAACAACAAAAAAAGCTCTTTATTTAGTCTAAGCCAGCTTGAGGTGGGGTTTCTGTGATGTGCAGTCGGAAGCATTCTAAGTGACCTAAAGGTCTTGTTAGTGTGGCTGCTTTATACACACACACACACACACACACACGCATGTGCGCACTCAGGAATGTGCACACAACTCCAAGGCTAGTTTTGAAAACCCAACAGCTTTCTTACACACCAGCACAAAAACCCAATTTGAAGTAAATTGGCACAGCCACTGTGAAAAACAGCATGGCAGTTCCTCAAGAAATTAAACACAGAACTGCCAGGCAATCCTGCAACTCTACCCTGGGTGCACAGCCCAGAAGAAAGCAAGAACTCTAACAGGTATTTGTACACCTGTTTGGAAAAACTCAAGGCACGTTTTCCTTCTGCTCTCAACACCAACACAACCGTCAACACAGGAGGACTTCCGGAACTCCGAAGTGTGTGAGAATTTCTCCCCACCACAAGCAAGCGATCCATTCTGCAGTGGGCACCAGCCAGGTGTCCTCCAGTTCAACTCCAACACTGTCCACGCAAGACAGTGTCAGATCCCACAGGTGGGGGGCTCAGCCCCTCAAGACTGCCCCCCTCCAGACACCAGTCACCAGTCTGGGCCTCTGGAACTTCTGAGCCACAAGCTCAAGTTGGGGTTCCCACAACCCCCTCTTTGGGTTCGATTAATTTGCTAGAGCAGCTCACAGAGCTCAGGGAAACACGTTTACTAGTTTGTTATAAAGGATATTTTAAAGGATACAAATAAACAGCCAGGTAAAGGGATACTTAGGGTGAGATCTGGAAGGGTCCCGGGCACAGGAGCACCCGTGAAGTTGGGGTGCTCCACCCTTCTGGCACGTGGATGAGTTCTTGTCACCTTCCTGTCTGCCTCCACGTGCTGAGCTCTCTGGAAGCTTCCCAAACCCTGTCCTTTTGCATTTTTATGGAAGCTTCATTACCCAGGCATGATTGAAACGGCCCCTGGTGATTAACTTGACCTTCAGCCCTCCCCCATCTCCAGAAAATGGAGGGTGGGGCTGAAAGTCCCAGCCCTCTAATTCTGCCGTGGTCCATCTGGTGCCCAGCCCCCACCCTGAAGCTACCAGTCCATTGTTAGCAAACAAAAAGACATTGCTTTGGA
The DNA here is from genome assembly GCA_963574885.1 of Lepilemur ruficaudatus. Classification (NCBI taxonomy): domain Eukaryota; kingdom Metazoa; phylum Chordata; class Mammalia; order Primates; family Lepilemuridae; genus Lepilemur; species Lepilemur ruficaudatus. The sequence goes on from CAUYRT010019588.1 coordinate 48,505, forward strand.
GATTCCCAGGATTTTAAGAGTTGTATGCCAGGAAACAGGGATGAAGATCAAATGCATATTTCACAATCTCACAACACCCACGTTCACAGCAACATTATTCACAACAGCCAAAAGGTGAAACAACCCAAATGTCCATTGATGGATGATGGATAAACAAAATGTGGTATATACATAAAACGGAATTATTCCACCTTGAAAAGGGATGCTATTCTCACACATACGCCACAACATGGCTGAACCTTGAAGACACGCAAGTGAAATAAGCCAGCCACAAAAGGACAAATATTATGTGATTCTACTTACATGAGATACATAGAACAGGTAAATTCATGGAGACGGAAAGTACAGAGAATGATGGTTTCCAGAGGTTGAGAAAAGGTGGGAGCCGGGAGTTATTGTTTAATGGTGTGGAGTTTTGGTTGGAGAAGATGAAAAAGTTCTGGAAATGGACAGTGGTGATGGCTGCACAACACTACAAATGTACTTAATGCCACTGAACTGTATGCCTAAAAATGGTCAAATGGTCAATTTTGTGTTATATATATTTTACCAAAATAAAAAATTTGAAAACATAAGAAAAAAAGTCCTCTTCACAATAACAACAACAACTGCACACTACCTTGGAATAAACCCAGTCAGAATTCACAGGACTCTGGAGAAAATCATAAACCTTTACTGAGATGTAAAAGTTGATCTAAGTAAGTCGAGGTATACCATGTCCATGGAGAAAAAGAATCACTACCAAAAAGCAGGCGAAGCTTCCCAAACTAATCTATAATATGATCTAATTCCAATCAAGACCCCAACAATTTTTCATTGAATTCAATAAGCTGTTTCCAAAAATCCTGCAGAGAACTGTAACACAAGAAAAACAAGATACAAGTTTTTGAACTTTTGATTGAACTATAGCATATATGCAGAAAGTACACAAATTAGATATGTGCAGCCCTGTGAATTTTTACAAAGGGGACACAGCCAGGTGACAGGACCCAGACAAGAGACAGAATGTTGCCCGGGAGCCCCTCTTGCACCCTGCAGTCACTCCTCACTTTGAGGGTAATCCCTCTCCAGGCCTCTACCTTCACTCACTAGTTTTGCCCATTTTTAAATTTTCTGTATGTGGAATCATACCGTGTGTACTCTCTTGTGTCTGGCTCCTGTCACCCAACGTCACAACTGGGCAATCCACCCACATTGTCGCCCGGCTCTCAATCGTTTATTCTCATTTCTGTGGATTTCCCAATGCACACCCATCTCACCGAGAATTTATCCTTCCTACTGTTCACAGGCTTCCAGCTTGGAGATGTTACAAAATAGCATTCTGGTACTTGTCTTTTGGTCTATATTTGTGCACAAATTTTGTAGGGCATATTCTCCTAAGAGTGGAACCACTGGGTCACCAAGAAATGTTTTAAAAAGAAAACAGGATGTTTGTGTAGCGGGTAGGAATGGGGCAGTCTTGCCCTGCCAGGGATCAGAATAAATTATGAATCTATAGTAGTTAAAAGACACACACATTGACACATCTCCAAATCCACACACACACGCACACACGTGCACACAGTATTCATGCACATGCACACACATCCACAAGCAGGCATGTACTCCCGCACCGCAAACTCCATCAGTCAGCACAGACAACTCTCAGGCTGGACTTCCCAGACCAGATAACTGAGTGTCTCGGTCCCTTTCAAGTGGTATCAGAGCACAGGCCTGCGAGTATCCGGGAGACGGCTGATGGAGAAAGGGAAGAGAGAAAGCCCCCCTCCCCCACCCGCCCACTGGCTTTAAAGAGAGAACAAAGTGAGCGGGATCAGAGTGTGCAAGGTGATGGCAGCGACGCTGGAGCCATTTATCACTGCCAGATGTGTGAAGGGTCAGACCGCAGGGCACGCTGGGAGGGCCAGCGGGAGCGCCTGGACCCCAGACGCAGCGAGAAATAACCTGTCCAGTCGGTGAGGGACCACGGAAGGGCTGCCAGGACCCTGCTCTTAACAAAATGACATTGCGCTGTCTTTTTTGTCCAGGCCAGAAGGGGCTGGGGGCCAGGGTGGAGGCAGCGACAGCTTAATAAAGGGCTGTCAGTCAAAGCTCTAAAAATACCCTCCCGCTGCCAGCAGGCTCACTCTCGCACCGGCCTGCGGGCTTTCTGCCGCCTGAATGGTCCCTCCGTGACACACAAGGACAAATGTTTGCCCAGAGAGGCCTGGTGTCAGGCAGCACACGGGGTCCAGCTTGTGGCATCTGCCCTCTCCCCCAGCCCTAACCCCTCCAGGCCCCTCTCACAGGCATACCTGGGGCAAGGAAGGCCGGCGTGTGAGCCCTGGGGTGAACGCCGAGGGCATGCCGCCACCCTGGGCTCCCCCGTCCACAGGGAGAGGAGGACACAGCGGCCTCGGCTTGCCGGTGGCTCCCCGCCCCAAATGAGCCAAGCTTCACAGGGCACCCCACGGGTGCGGGAGGAGACACACTACTGGCGTGGAGGCCCCACTCATGGGGACAAGGCACCACAGGCTTCGGGCAGGTCCCTGGTCTGGAACCTAGAGCCATCTCTGCCTCTGCTAAACGCCCTCCTTGGGGAGATCCCAGTCTGCTTGGGCAAGCACAGCCCCGGCCCAGAAGCACGTCTGATGGAGAAGGCTCAGCTCTTGCCCGGAGGAGCTCCCAGTCTGATGAGGGAGGCAGAGCTTCCCAAAGACAGGTCCCCACACAGTGACCAACAGCAGGCTTTATGCCCTTACAACCCAGGGCTCCTCAAACCGGATCCCAATTGCTGGGAACGTTTCAGTGCAGATTCTCACTCCGCAGGTCTGGGGCGGGGCCTGGGGTTGCGCATTTCCAACAAGATCCCGGGTGCTGTCAGCGCGGCTGGAGCCTGAGCCGCGAGATGGGAAGTGGCCAAAGCGGCCGGGGTGGAGTCAGCTGAGTTGTTGGCTGTTCTGCGGGTGGACAGAGCCCCGAGCCGGGCGCCTGCAGGCCGTGGGGCAGAATCAGGTGGGGACAGGGAGGACGCCCTGCCTTCAAATTCCATGTCTGGCATTTGCTAGCTGTGTGGCCTTGGGCAAATTTCTCGACCTCTCTGAAGTGAGGACAAGGGGTGTGCCCCCTCACAGAGTCGTGTGAGCAGATGGAGCACCGGCACACATTCTGGCAGGGCAGGGACTCAAGACGCGCCAGGCGCCGCGTTTGTCATAAACTGACCCCTGCGCCCTGCGAAGGGAGAGGCCACCGGCACCGTAAGGGGGTGCCAGTGCAGGAAGGGGGCTCAGGGCAGGGCCAGAGAGGCCTGGGAGTCAGCAGGCCCTGCAGGCCCTGGGAGAGTCCCCGGCCTTTGCGAGCCTCGGCTTCCTCAACCGGGCTCTGGGGGTCACAGCACCGCCCGCCTCGGCTCCCCCGCAGCCCGCACCTCGCACCCCGGATCCCGGGGTCAGAGCACCGCGAGCCTCCGCCTCCGGAGGCAGTCGGATAGCGCGAAGCGGAGAGCAGCGCCGGGCACACAGTAGGCGCTCAGCACAGCGCTCCCGCGGTGGGGGAGGAGGCCGCGGCGGGGAAGCGCACCCCGCCCCCACCCGGCCCCTTTGAGCCCGCGCCGCCCTTTGAAGTCCCAGATGGGCCCGCAGGAAAGAGGATCCCCGCGCCCAGCCCCCAGCCCGCACCTGGGTAAACACGCGCCGGCCCCGCCGCCAGCCCGGACCGACGGCCTGGCGGCAGGGACCGCGCGGCGGCCGAGCGCCCGGCAGCGGCTGACTTCAAAGCGCAAGCGGCCGCCGGCGGGGGGGCCCTAATCAGGCCCGGCTGCGCCCGGGCGGCCCCGCCCGCCATCTGCTCGGCGTTAGCGCGCACCCTGGGCGGGGCGGCGGGCGGGGCGGCGGCAGGGCCTCAGGCGTCCCCGGCCGGTTCCGCCGCCGCCTGCTTCGTTAGCGCAGTCGTCAGTGCGGCCCACCGTCCTCGCGTGCCTGCGGGCCCAGCTCCGCGCTCTGCGAGGGAGATACGGTCCGTGTGCTCATTTAGCGAGCACCGCTGAACTCCAGTTAGGTACCGACAGATCCCGCGGGGACGATTCATACATACATCCATTCGATAAACCATTTTTTTAAACCCAGCCACATCTTGATTTTAAATAAACCAGTTCTGAGCGTCTACGTGTGCTAGATACTGCCCTCAGGGTCTTCTGCCCCATCCCCACTCCCCGGCCACTCCAACCCATTCCCAAGCCCCTCCTCCTGGCTGCTCCAAGTTCTGGCACTGGGCCTCTCTGCCTGGGACGCCCTCCGCTGCCCTGGACTAACTTCCTACTGGCCCTTCCATAGCCCAGCTCAAAAGCTGCCTCCTCTGTGAAGCCCTGCCCTCCTCTGCCAGGCTCTGCCTGCGCCAGCTGGTGCCTCCTGCCCACCAAAGGACGCACAGCCTTGAACAACAGGGATTTCTGTCTTTCCAGGGCCTGTGTTCCCCCCACGCACTGATAGCCTCCATCTGGGCCCTACCAGTGGGAAGCTTTGTGACACTCATAGTCTCCCTGTGCCTCAGTTTTCTCATCTGAAATTTTAGGACAAAATCCCCCTTGCAGAGTTGAGATAAGGTGGGTCAAACACAAGGCCAGGCCGGGGCAAGCATCAGACAAAGGTGGCCGTGGTTGTCCGATTCTTTCTGCAGCCCTGGGCCTCCCAGAGTCAAAGCTTAGTTCATGCTCTCTCCTCCAGGAAGCCCTCCCGACCTGCTGAGACCAGGCTTCCTCTCCCTCTGCTGAGCTCCTGCCAGTCTCACACAACCTCCTATGCCCAGGGCTCGCCAAACCTGCAACCTGGGCCCAAGGCTCCCCCTGCACTGCCCAGCACACTGCTTGGCACATGGGACACCCTGGATCTAGCGGAGGGTCCCTCTCAGACTATCACTCTGCCCAGGGGACAGCTGGGGCTGGGTAGGCTGCTAAGCTTCTGGGCCGCAGCCCCCAGGGGTTCAAGGAGGTGTCTGAGGGCAGAAGCTGCACCCACAGGAGGTGTGGAAGGGGCCCAAGCTGCCTGCCATGGCAGTCTAGTGGCTACTGCATGCCCGAGAGCTGAGGACAGATAACCAGGCCTTCAGCTGTCAGAGCCGCTGAGGACTTCTTAGAATGCAGGGGACCGTTCAACAGGCAACTCCAGGGGAGGAAACGAGGATGCCCGTCCAGAAGGCCAACAGGCGGGGGCGGCCAGGGTCTTGAGTGCAAGGGGCCGGTTTCCCAGAGATGCTGCCAGACAGACAGGGAGAACACAGGACCCCTGGGGTCATGATCCTTCTTCAGCCCTTAGGCTCGCTCTCCCCTCGCCTCTGTCTCTGCTTCTTGGCAGCTCACAGTCTCTGTCCTTGCGGTGGCCTCCATGTATCTCTTGGCCCTTTGGTCACCTGTGGGGCAGTGGGAAGGAATTTGGAAGATGACGGACTTGGAAAGGTCCCAAGCACAGGACCTGCAGCTGTACATGGGTTGCGGGGGAGGGAAGATGCTTGTTTTTAAGCCATAGACTAGTGACAAAAGACCTGGGTTCAAGTCCCACCGACTTAGTCACTTACTAGCCAGGGGGCACGGAGGGCTCCCCTGAGCAGACCAGTGAGGGGGTCGAGGCCACAGGTCCTGCTGGTGTCCCTCAAGGCACAGTACGTGGCCTCCCGCCACCTTCTCCAAGCACACGTTTCATTCTCATGCTTCGGTGAGTTGGTCCCCACACCCGGTGGAGCAGGACCTCAGGCATCTCCTGCCAGGTGGGCTTTCTGCGGCTGCGGCCGTCTTAGGTTGGGATGGCCAAGAGCGGACTGTGAGGGGAAGATTCGCCTGCGTGTGACGTGCGCAGAAAGTGCTGCCCCAGGGGGCACTGGGAGGCAGGCTGGGGAAAGGCTTGCCCAAGGAAGGGCGTGACCCCAGCACAGTCCCGCAGAAGGCAGCTTCAGCCCGATCCTGCAGGGAGCCTCGGAGGGCAAGTTACACTTCTGAGTTGTCCCCACCTGAGGACAAGAGAGCTGGGCTCTTCCACGCCCCTACACCAGTGGGGGGTGCTCACTCCCCTGCGGAGTGGACGGGGTGAGCGGCAGTGCCCTAGGGAGTCTGCCAGAGAGACACGGGTGCTGCCCGCAACAGCACACAGAGCTGGGACCGCGTGCTCAGAAATGACAAAGGGCCCCAGGGATCTGGGCTGAGGACGGATACTGTCCACCAGCGCAGCCAGGCCAAGGGCTTCGCCTTTGGCAGCACCTGGAAAAGAGCCCCCTGGGGGCAATCCCCGGTGTGGCAGCCGTGACCCGTTCCACGGATGCTCAGGGTAGGTCTAAGTGTCCTGCTGGACCCGGGGCTCTCTGTCAGGGCACCTGGCACCTCCAGCAGGTGGCCTTGGCACCTGTGGCCTGAGAGGATGATTCATAAAGTTGTGATTTGACCAAGTTGCTGCCCAACTGAAAAAGGCTCCCTCTCAAAGTCAGGAGAGATTTTGAAAAGTCCAAGAGTACCCAAAGCCTGGCACCACTGTTGACCAGCTGTGTGCCTTTGGGACTGTTACGTCACCTCTCTGAGCGTCAGCTTCCTCAGCAGTAGAATGGGGATAATCATAACAATTACTGAGCACTGACAACGAACCAGACACGGCGCCAAACTGGAGTCAGAATGCCTGGCCTCCTTGGTCCTTCACGCTTCACTTCTCTCAGGCAGTGGATCCTGTACAGTCTTAGCAATCAACCACCCATCTTGAATTCCACCATTTCACCAATGAAAATAACTCCTTATAACAATCTTCATGCTGATTAACAAATCCTGATGTTGATTTTGTTAACAATATTTGAGATCGTGGGTTCCTGATGAGGACCCTTCATATATTATTTTACCACGCTTGGCAGGGGAACCATGTACAGATGCACAGGTTGCACACTGCACAATGTCTGGAGATGCCATGACAAAATGACAGTATGAATGGCACTTCCTGGAATTTTGTAGTGTCCAACTTGCTTCCTGAAGCCCTGAACCCAACAATATGGATCCTTGATTTTAGTAGTTCAGATGCTAACACCCAATCCTAGGATGTAGAGTTATCTTGTGTACACATATTCATCAAATGGTTAAAAGTGAAGCTTTTTTTTTTTTTTTTTTTTTAGACAGAGTCTCACTGTGTTGCCTGGGCTAGAGTGCAGTGGCATCAACCTAGCTCACAGCAACCTCAAACTCCTGGGCTCACGCGATCCTTCTGTCTCAGCCTCCAGAGTAGCTGGGACTACAGGCATGCGCCACCATGCCCGGCTAATTTTTTTTTATTTTATTTTATTTTTTTCAGTTGGCCAATTAATTTCTTTGTATTTTTAGTAGAGACGGGGTCTCGCTCTTGCTCAGGCTGGTTTCGAACTCCTGACCTTGAGCGATCCGCCCGCCTCG
>CAUYRT010019592.1:0-73008 GCA_963574885.1 Lepilemur ruficaudatus
GGACGGGGTCGCTCCCGAGGACGCGGCGCGGCTGTGAAGCGTCGTGGGGTGGGACCTGCCTCTGTCACTCTGCCATGGTGGGCGTAGAATTGTGATTCTTCTTTCTTATTTTAAAACACAGCGTTCAAATAATAATAATAATAAAAAAGCCTCTCTAAACACCGCCCCCGGACTTTAGGCTGTAGGGATGCACCTGCTACTCAGGCAGTAACACTTCGCGGAGAAATCCTGGGCAGTAATTCCATGATTTGATTTACTCATAAAGAAGCACCTTGAATTGCCGTTGCCTTGTCTCTCACGTGCTCAGTATACCATTTGTTCACGAGGGAATGACGGAGGTCACTGAGTTTTAGCACTAATGTCACTGTGATGGCCCTTGGAGAGCGTTCTCTCCGTCCAGGTCCATTCTGATTCTACAAAACAGAATTTTTTTCCCATTTAGGTCTTTGAGTTGAGAATCTCATGCACGGTGTCAGTTGCAGCATGCCATCCTCTATTCTCTGAGGTTGGCTGTGCACACCGTGCCCCGTTGTACAGGTGCACAAGCGGAAAGCCCTACATGTGAAAGGAATTCTACCCCAGTCACTTGACTCCTGCTTCATTTTATACCTGTAATGGATTTAATCCAAGATCTGGGTAAGGTTCCCACCATCAGGCAAGCTTTTGCATACCAATTTGATCACATGTACACCAGTCAGAGATGGAGATGTTTGTTTTCCTGTAAAGAGATATTATCTCTGAGGTTTGTTTTTTTTCCCCTCCACCTAGGTTGCTAAGATAGTTTGAATTTCATCAGAAAGGTAATTTTCCACACAGGTGAAAAAAAACGAACAAAACTTAGTGCTATGTGAAAATCTCTGTGTTAAATTTTGGGAGGCTTTCAAATGAGAGAACTTTATTTATGTTTGCATCTCTGGCTTAGCAGTGGACTTTGGTACAATTGAATTGAAAATGAAATAATTAATTGAAATGGAAATAATATGCTTAAGGCAAATACAAATGAAGTGCAATGTATTTTGGTCAGGACTTACGACTTTGTTTTGGGAAGTCTTTACATTTGTAGAAGGGTTGAAAAATAATTTCTTAATTAGAATAACTTAGGCAAGGGAGTTTGCAGGTTAGTGTAGAGCAGGTTTACATGGGTAGTTGGGAGCAACCTCTTGCATAATGTCAAGGCTTAGGGAACTCTAAAGAATTCTGTTAAATTTAGTTATCAGAAACATGAAAATGGCTTATGAATTACTGAGTGGAACTGTTATAATCATGAAGTTATCCCTTGTTTTGTGGCTAATACATCTGTTGCTTGTTACATACACCTTTTGACATAACTTATTTGTGAAAACAAATAAGGCATCTCTTACACAAGACTGTCAGTCTACCCCTGTGTTTATTTACCTATTTATGCTTTATTGCCTTTACTTAACATTCTCTCTCCAGTCAAATTAAAATTTGTAGCACTGAAACAAAAATTTCCATAAAGAAATTTTTATCAGCTGTTCGTTTGTAAAGAAAATGAGTCCTTTCTTCTGATGAGCCCAGCCCTCCTTCAGTGTGGGACATTGGAAAGAGATTTTGGCTGTTTGTAAAGTATTTGCCTGTATTCTTACCTGAGGCTTTTTCCCACCCCCAATCCCCTATGGTTTTCAGGGTTTCTGTGGATTTTTTTTTCCCTTTTTTTAAAATTAATTATGATATTACCTGACTTCCACTAGATGGTGCACTGGATGCTGCTTTTTGGAGATTTCAAACAGATTTTTTTTCTTATTATAAACATTTCACTGACAAAGATACAAATAAATGTACAGCAGCTGTTTCTCGAGTAATTGCAGTTCAGACAGAATTGCAATGAATGATTTGAGTTTTAGTAGATTATTTGGGAGGAAAGGGGAGCTTAATTTAAAGTGAAGGAAGTTGTTAGCATGAGCATACTTTATTATATTGTGCTTCACTTTGAAGACATTGCATTATTTTTGTACATTGTTTGATGGCTTGTGGCAACCCTTTCTGGAACAAGTCTATTGGTGCCATTTTCCCAACAGCGTTTGCTCACTTTGTGTCTCTCTGCCATATTTTGGTAATTCTTGCAATATTTCAAGCTTTTTCATTATTGTGTCTGCTGTAGTGGTCTGTGATCAGTGATCTCTGATGTTACCATTGTAATTGTTTTGGGTTGCCATGAACCGTGCCTATATAAGACATTGAATTTAATTGATAAATGTATGTGTTGTGTGTTCTGACTACTGCACCCATCAGTTGTTCCCTATCTTTCTCCTTCTCCTGGTCCCTGTTTCTTGAAACACAACAATATTGCAGTTAGGCCAGTTAATATCCCTACAATGTCCTCTAAGTGTTGAACTGAAGAGTCGCATGTCTCTCACTTTAAATCAAAAGTTAAAAATGATTAAGCTCAGTGAGGAAGGCATGTCCAAAGCTGAAATAGGCTGAACACTAGGGCTCTTGTGCTAACAGTTAGCCAAGTCATGAGTCTAGAGGAAAAGTTCTTGAAGGAAATTAAAAGTGCTACTCTAGTGAACCCATGAATGACAAGAGGGCAAAACAGACTTACTGCTGATATGAAAAAAGTCTTAGTGATCTGAACAGAAGATCGAATCAGCCATGACATTCCCTTAAGCCAAAGTGTGATCCAGAAGAAGGCCCTGACTCTCTTTAATATTGCGAAGACTGAGAGAGGTGAGGAAGTGGTAAAGAAGAGTTGGAAGCCAGCAGAGGTTGTTGGTGAAGTTTAAGGAAAAGCTGTCTCTGTAATATGAAGTGCAAGGTGAAGCAGCAGGTGCTGATGGAGAAGCTGTAGCAAGTTATCCAGAAGGTCTAGCTAAGATGATTGGTGAAAGTGGTTATGCTAAATAACAGATTTTTCAATGTAGACGAAACAGCCTTCTATTGGAAGAAGATGCCATCTAAGACTTTTATAGCTAGAGGGGAGAAGTCAATTCCTGGCTTCAAAGCTTCAAAGGATAGGCTGACTCTCCTGTTAGGGGCCAATGCAGCTGGTGACTTTAAGTTGAAGCCAATGCTCATTTACCACTCTGAAAATCCTAGAGCCCTTAAGAATTATGCTAGATCAACTCTACCTGTGCTCTATAAATGGAACAACAAAGCCCGGATGACAGCACATCTGTTTACAGCATGGTTCACTGAATATTTTAAGCCCACTGTTGAGACCTACTGCTCAGAAAACAAAATTCCTTTCAAAATATTACTTCTCATTGACAATGCACCTAGTCACCCAATAGCTCTGATGGAGATGTACAAGGAGATTAATGTTGTTTTCATGCCTGCTAACACAACATCCATTCTGCAGCCCATGGATCAAGGAGTGATTTCAACTTTCAAGTCTTATTATTTAAGAAATACATTTCATAAGGCTCTAGCTGCCATAGATAATGATTCCTCAGATGGATCTGGGCAAAGTAAATTGAAAACCTTCTGGAAAGGATTCACCATTCTAGATGCCATTAAGAATATTCATGATTCATGGGAGGAGGTCAAAATGTCAACATTAACTGGAGTTTGGAAGAAGTTGATTCCAACCCTCATGGATGAGTTTGAGGGATTTAAGACTTCAATGGAGGAAGTATCTGCAAATGTGGTGGAAATAGCAAGAGAATTAGAAGTAGAGCCTGAAGATGTGACTGAATTGTTGCAATCTCATGATAGAACTTTAACACATGAGGAGTTGCTTCTTATGGATGAGCAAAGAAAGTGGTTTCTTGAGATGGAATCTACTCCTCATGAAGATTCTGTGAACACTGTTGAAAGGACAACAAAGGAATTAGAATATTACATAAATTTAGTTGATAAAGCAGCGGCAGGGTTTGAGAGGATTGACTCCAACTTTGAAAGAAGTTCTGCTGTGGGTAAAATGCTATCAAACAGCATTGCATGCTACAGAGAAATATTTCGTGAAAGGAAGAGTCAATCAATGCAGCAAACTTCATTGTTGTCTTGTTTTAAGAAATTGCCACAGCCACCCCAACCTTCAGCAACCACCACCCTGATCGGTGAGCAGCCATCAACATCGAGGCAAGACCCTCCACCAGCAAAAAGATTACGACTCGCTGAAGGCTCAGATGATCACTAACATTTTTTTAGCAATAAAGTATTTTTTAATTAAGGTATGTACCTTGTTTTTTTTAAAACATAATGCTACTGCACCTATACACTATACTACAGTATAGTGTAAATATAACTTTTATAAAAAATTGATGTGACCTGCTTTACTGTGGTGGTCTGGAACCGACACTGCATTAGCTCCAAAGTTTGCCTAAGCTGTGTGAGTTCCATGAGACTGTCAGGTTCGAGACACAGTAACTCACAGTAATGGTAGCTAGTGTTAATTTTTGAGTGTGCCAGGAGCTATAGAGCTAATGCTCTGCCCTCTGAAGCTTTCAGAGAGGTTGAGAGACTTGTGCCAGGTTACAAAGCTAGTAAGGGGCCTACAGGAACCTGAGATGGTCCCACTGTCATCAAATTGTCTCCTGGATCAAAGACCCTCTCCCCCAATAGGACCCTAGGGTCCCAGCTGCTCTTTCTTTAAACACACTGCACATGCAAACATACAGACACACTAGAGTAAATAAAGTGAACATGCTGGTGATTGAGCCCCAAAGCCAGCAATCCTGTATTTCTGGGGTCCTCTCCCCCAATGCGTGCCATTGTCAGGCTTTTATGTGGCACTTTCACATTTTTGAATCACCATTATCTGTACGTTTGATCCTGCAGTGAGGGCAGATAGGAACTGGTATTTGTGCCCATATTTACAGGTGAGGAAACAGGCTCAAGGAGCTTCGGTGACTTGCCCAGGATTGCCCCCGGCCACCAGCAGAACTCAGGCTCCAGCTATCCTGTCACAGCAGGGCCTTGCCTCTCCCCTAGGAGGACATCAGCTTGCTGTCTTATTTCCTGATAAGGAGGCCAGGGGAGGCCAATCGAGGTCTCCCTGTTAATGCCAAGCTGCCCTGCCTGGCTTGTCTTTGTCTTAACCATCTTTGGGGTCAGTGTAAATACTCTGGCCTTTGGGAAGAAGGGTCCATTTTTCAGGCCATAGAATCTTTCTTAGAGTGTCTGAGATTGGGTCAGAGTTGGGAATTCTGGACTTCAAACCTTGTTTAAGCACCAGTCCCTCTTCCATATGGAACATGGGGGAGTAGTGACCCCTGTTTGTCCATGATGCTGAGAGGAGCGCTTATCTTAACAATAAAAAAAGGTAACAAAACTCAAATCTTTTGTAATCAATGGCAAAAAAATGCATGTGACTGGAAAAATCATTGGTGCAGGTGGATACTGGGTGCTTATAGTATCTGGCGTGGGCTGCTGCCCTTCTTTCAATAAAGTGCCAGCTGCTCTGCTGTACACCTCTCCTGACTGTCCTCCTTCAGGGAGAACTTGTCAAAGGGGAGCCAGTCCCAAGCCTGAAGGGTTAGGACCTTGCCCAATTAGTGGCATTATAGAAAACAGAGTCCTTAGGGCTTTGAAGTGGTGGGAGTTGATAAAGCTGTGCTGAAAGGAGGGGAGTTCGCTAACTGGGAATTGTTAGTGTCAGGATGAGCTAAGCAATGCAACGTGGGTGCTGACCTTAACAGTGTACCCTGACCACAGCCCATCCCCAGCCACTCCAGGACTCCAGCTCTGTCTCTTTATTTCTCTGGCTTTTCTCAGGGCTGTTTGGCTCCCACAGTCAGGAAGGACACTTCCCAAAGAGCACAGTCATGACCTCAGCGGTGTTACCCACATAGATGACTTCCACATGCCCAGCAGCAATTGGTTGGCTCACTCTGACGAGGGCAGGTAGGGGCGAGGGTCTCCAGGGAATGGCAGGGTGGGCACCTGATTGTAGTGGGCCATTAGGAGGATGCCCATAGTGCCACAGACGAAGAGGGAGAGCATGGCCAGGAAGCAGACACGATCTAGCACTCGGCCCACCAGGAACCACTCCTCATTTCCCTGTGATGGTGGGAAGCAGCATGTGGGATGACCAGCAGTGGCATCGAGCCTGCCCTGGCTCCTTCCACCATCCTTGGGCTTCCGGCAGGCCTCCATTCTCCATTTCCTTGGCCCTTCTTACCTACGTCCAGGCCCCAATTGGTGGTTTCTTGCGTGGTTCCCTGGCCCCAAGGTCCCACCCCCTCCCTGTTCCGGGCTCCACTTTTTCCATCCCACTGCCCTGTCTTGGCCACCCTACTCATCCTTGCCCCCCATCACAGGTCCAAGCCCAGGTACTTGCCCCATCACACCCCACCGCGACACAGCTTACACTGTCAAAGTGACTCCGCTGGTGCCTGGCGCGGGCGATGAGGTTGCAGGCTTGCACACAGGCCTGGATGGCTGGGGCGGCCTGCTTCAGGCTGCCACAGAACTCCTGGCTCTGCCCAGTCTCTGGGCCTTTCTCTGGTGTTGAGAGAGGTAAGGTTTGGGAGTAGAATGGAGGAGAAACACGTAGAAAGTGGTCTTTCCTTAAGGGCTCCAGCCCCTCACTCCCTGACCTGGACCCTTGCGCAATACTCAACTGTTGTGTCTGGCTCCCCATCTGGGGTCCCGGGGGAGTGTCTCACTCAGTGTCACACCCACTGTGCCTCACCTAGCTTCTCCAGTGCTGCCCTCACCAGCCTGTGGCGCTGCCGCTGCTGGAAGAGGAGTTCACTGCGAGGCAGGCAGAGGGTCCCCTCCTCTCCAGTTGTGATGGACCACCCAGAGGAAGAGCCATTCTGTAGATGGAGTAGGGTGTCCCGCACAGCCGCTGGTGCCAGGAGGCGAACGTGCATCCGCAGGAGCTGGGGCAAGAGCCTCAGGAACACCTAGAGAGAACAACAGGTGGTTCTGGGCGGCTGAGCGTGGGCAACCAGTATGAGAAGCTGCAGGCTGTCATGAAGGGCGTTTGCTGCCGGGGCCCTGGAGGCAGCACAGTAGGGCAGTGACTTGCCCCGACCACAGCTTGGCTGTTCGGTTCTGAACACGGAGCCTAGGTCCCTAAACTTTTGTGCACGTCAGAATCACCGAGGCGCTTGTTACAAATACACAGATTCCTGTTCCCCACCTCCTTGCTATTCTGGCCTAGGGTGCCTGGTGTGGGCCTGGGGATCTGCATTAGTAACAAGGGCCCCAGATGACTACTGCAGGTGGGCTGCGGATTACACAGACTCTGGAATCAGACTGCCCAGGCAGAATCCTGCTGCCTCTACTTTCTAGCTGTGTGACCTTGGGCAAGCTACTTAACCTCTCTGTGCCTGAGTTTCCTCATCTGTAAAATGGAGATAATAATAATACCCACTTGATAGGGGTTTTATAAAGATTAAATAAGTTAATATTTGCTTTTTTGGTTTTTTTTTTCTTTGGAGACAGGGCCTTGCTCCGTCACCCAGTCTGGAGTACAGTGGTGTGATCACAGTTCTCTGTATCCTCAAACCCCTGGGCTCAAGTGATCCTCCTGCCCCAGCCTCCTGAGTAGCTGGGACCACAGGCATGCATCACCACACCTAGTTAATACTTTTTTTATTTTCATAGAGATAGGGTCTCACTGTTGCCCAGGCTGATCTCAAACTCCTGGGCTCAAGCGATCCTCTCATCTTGGTCTCCCAAAGTGCTGGGATTATAGGCATGAGCCACTGCACCTGGCCAATAAGTAAATATTTGTAATGTGTCTGGCACCTAGCAAGCACTCAGTGTTGTTATTAATCCACTTTGGCACATGCTTCAAGATACACACAGAACAGGTCTACAGCCGAATGCGGCAGGTGAGGAATACAGCCAGGGTTGGGCACAAAGGGACACAGGGGGCAGGAGGATGCTGGAGTGGGCAGGGAGGGGTCTTGCCTTGCGGACCCCTCGGGCCATGGAGTGTGTGTGTGGGGACCGCAGGGAAACGTTGAGCACCACCACAGCGTTCACGACAATCAGGATAGTCACCACCAGGAGGAAGGTCAGGTACCTGTTGGGGTGGGTGGGCAGGGGGCTGGGGTGGCCCTTAGGCACCTTTACCCAGATGCCACCCCTACCTTTAGCGGCTGTTCCCCTCAGGTGCCCTGGAGTGAGGATGGTGAGGTGGGGGAGGGCAGGAGAGTGGTGCCAGAAGGCCCCAAGCAGGGAGGGGACGAGGGCACGCTGGCCTCACTTGCTGATGAGCGGCACTGCCTGGGACGTCTCAGGCACCTTCTTGGCCACAAGGAAGAGGAAGACAGTCTGGGCCAGGAGCACATTGATGGCGACAGTACACTTCTGGCCCCCGGCTGCCAATGACCGAGAGGCCCTCAGAGCAGGTCTCCACCTCCCCCCGCCCACAGAAGAACCCCCTCACCCCACAAGGAGCCCTCTGCCCCTGTCCTGGGTCGTGGTGCCACCTTATGCCGTGGGCAGGGCCTGCCCTGGCCTCCCAGGTGTCCCCTGTGCTGCTGGATGGGGGCACGGCTCCCCTCCCAAGGCTCCAGGTACCCTTGGCAGGAAGGAAGTAGATGAGGATGGCGACAGAGGAGATGAGCACGCAGGGGGCAATGATGTTGATGACGTAGAAGAGGGGCTTGCGCTGGATGAGCAGGTAGAACACCACCTTCTGGGGGCCTGCCTCGTCCAGCAGCATCCTGGCCGGCCGGTGCCGGATGGCCCACTCCCCGTTCTCTGTGGGCGGCGTGGGGAGTGTGTGCTGGGTGGATCCCTGCAGCCCACCTGAGCCCGTTGTTGGGGCAGCCTGTACACTAAGGAGCAGCGGCAGGGGGGCACCCTCCAGGGACAGAAGTGAGGTGGAAAACTGAATACTTGATCCCTTCCTCCAAAATGGGAATCACTATCACAGGGCAACTCAGAACTTTTTTGGACCATTTAAAACACTTATTTCATGGTTCCTCATAGTTTTCATTTTGAGTAACATGGGAGGGGAATGACCTTGGTCTGGCCTGGCTCCCACAGTGGGTTACCTGTGAAGGCCTCAGGGTCGATGAAAATCCACTCGATGGTCTGACCATCCTCCCGGCTCAGCTGCAGGTCGATCTCACTGGTGCTGTAGGTCTGGGACCTGGGGATGCCGAGGGAGGGGCTGGACATGAGTGGGGGCGGACCTGCCGGGAGGTCACAGAGATGCTTCTGATGGCAACTGTGGGCAGTTTTGCTTTGAAAACTGCAGCCCCATGCTTCTGAGTTCTCTGTAAAATCCCATGGTGAGATTCGGGGGGCGAGGGGGCTCTCTGGGGTCAGGGAAGTTTGAGTTGAAGGGCTGGGAGGCTGCAGCTTGGTGTCCTGCCTGGCCAGCAGGCCTGGAGCCACCTTGCACTCATCCCTCCCACTGCTGCCGGACAGCAGGGCGACAGTTACAAAGCACACGCCTACTGGAAGATGACCCTTGGTCCGTTTATTGAGGGGCGTCTCCCTGCCAGGTTTTCTTGTAGAAAGACTGCTCTTCTAAAATGCAGGAAAACCCTCACCCAGGCCCCCCTTCCCACATTTATGCACGAGGAGGTTGACCTGGAGGCCTCTGTGTGCATAGAGGCTGCACCCAGATCCTGGCCAGGCCTGTCCCTCACGGACGGCCCCGCCACCCTTGGGCCTGCGGTGTGTAGTGGTTATGTGTGTGCAGGCATGCATGTTGCTTGCATGTGTGTGCCTTCCTCACCCACACACCCAAGATGTTACTTCTCCCCTTGGGGCACATGCAGGGAAACTGAGGCAGTGAAGGAGGATGAGTGAGGGGCCTAGGGCTTAGCAGGGAGAGCTTGGGCACCTTTAGGTGTCTTGGCCTGAGATGGGCACAGAGGCCCAGGAGAGGTGGCACCAGGCCCCTGGCTTCTAGGTGCTGCCAGAGCTGAGGCCAGAATCCTCGAGTCCCCCACTCCTGCCCAGGCCCCTCTTGGGGCGGCTCCCTTAATCCCCCCCACCCCACAGACGGCCTCACTGGAAGACGAGGGAGCAGTTCTGCCAGTCGAAGGGGAAGTAGGTGACTGAGATGGAGCAGGAGGAGCGGAAGATGGCGGGCGGCAGCCAGTAGATACAGCCATCAGGGGACACGAGCACATTGCAGTAGAGGGCCACCTCGAAGACGCCGTCCACACTGTGCACAGACCAGGCCACCGGGTTATAGGTGCAGACTCCGCAGCCCCAGACCAGCCGTCTGCCCCGCTGCTGACTGGTCCCCAGCTGGAACCACTACATGCCTCCAGCAATCTCCCTGCCACCCCCTCCACCCTGCCAGCCTCCCTCAGGCCCTCCTCCTAGCCTGTGCTTCTCTTTCTGCTGCTTTCATTAATAATAATAACAATAGTGGTAATAACAGCGACTAACATCTGTTAAGCTCTTGCAGTATGCCAGGCCCTGAGTGAAGCGCTTTTCATGCCTGTCTTGTTGACCCCTACCAGCTTTTGTAGGAGCCGTCAGTTACTGGCCCCATGTTACAGGGAGGGGAGCAGCCCACCCAGGTGGTCCAGCCCGGAGAGGAGGGAGCCAGATGCAGGGGCAGAGCTGTACCCAGGGCCCTGACCCTGGCACCTGCTGTCTGGTCTTCCCACTGCTCTGGCGCCTGGTCTGCACCCTCTGCTCATCTTTCTCTTTTCCCACAGCTGCTTTCCCTTGTCCTGCTGGGCCCTGACCCTGTGTCCTTTGTCCCCCCCACACCTGTGTCCCCTCCTCACTTGTTCTCCAGCACAATGTCTGGCCGCCACACCATGGTGGATGGCACCCTCAGCACCCACAGGCCTTCGTAGTCTTGTGGGTCCCAGCGCAGGCGGTAGTCGCACCACTGCTGCAGGGGCAGGGGTGGTTGCTGGGCCTCCGCTCTCTGCACTGTGCCCCAGGCATGAGAGTCCAGCCTGGGGTGGCCGAAAGGGCAGGGAGGGGCAGGCAGCTCTAAGGAGGCCTTAGGGCCCAGGGTCCGGGCCCTGATAGAAGGAGGGTGAGAGGGTGGCCTCTTACCATCTCTATCCAGACGTTGGTGGTCAGGGCCTCCTCTCGCTCGTTCTAGGGGTGCAGAATGGAGAGCTCAGCCCCTCAAGACTTGCCCTCCCCAGGGAATCAGTCCCACAGGTCGCTGATGGGGCCAAGCAGCTCCCCCCAAACCATGGAAGTTTTCCAGACCTCCAGCCTCTCCCCTGCAGGTCCAGACCCTCCTCCGCCTCCCTCCTGGCTGCTAGAGCTGGCCCTGTCCTCTCCCCAGCAGGTCTCAGAGGCCTGGCGTGCCTCCTCTCTCCTGCGACTCACCAGGGAGATGAGGTTGGTGAGGGTGAGCTTCAGGCTGACATTGACCACATCTGAGTCGCGCTCGGCAGGCCGCAGGTGGGGGTCGTAGTCACGCATCAGGTCTGCGAGCAGGCGTTCCTCCTGGTTCCGGCCATGCGCCCCTGTAACAGACAGCCGTGAGCCAGGGAAGGAGCTTTGAGGCAGAGAGAGGAGCAAGGCCATGGGAGTGCAAAGTGGAGACTAGAGAGCTGGGCAGGCCTCTATAGCCCTCCAGCCTCCCTGTCCCCCGAGGCCTTGGACCCCTGCTCTGGGCCTCCCAGGCCCCAATTTCCCTGTGTCCTACCCAGGCAGGCAGCCAGCAGTGGCAGGAGAAGCAGCAGCCCCTGGCCCCCATGCATGGTGCCTCAGCTCTCTGCAGTGACAGGGAGTGATGACTGCTCTCCTGGTCTAGGGCAGAGAGAGATGGACTCTGGGTGTCATGTAACAGCCTACACTCCCACTCCGGCCTGGCCGGCCCAGCCCCACCAGCTGTCTGACCACAGCATTGTCAGCTGTTCCAGGATGGACACAATGCTGGGCTCAGGTTACCTGGGCCAAGTAGAGGAGAGGGGCCCCATCTGCCCCAGCCTCCATCCCCACTCTCAGACTCAGTTGTCCCAGCCCTATGTCTGTTTTCTAGCTGGGGTGCTGAGGACAGCTGAACATGGGAGAGAAGGCATATCGCTGAGGAACCTGACCCAGGTTCCAGAGGGGCTGACACCCTCTCACTCCTCCTGCTCCCTCCAGGGAGTGGGATCTGGGCAGGCGAGAAGCCTGTTGGGTTGGCATGTTTTGTACTTGAGCTTCTCCATGATGTGGCTGAGGACCCCAAACCTCTCCCAGCAGCCTGACATCTCCTGGGTCACTCCATGGGGTCATGACATTGAAGGCAGAGTGCCTAGGACAAAGAAGCATTATGCCCCACAGACTTTGACACCTTCACACAAATTAGGGTGCTGGTTCTGGGTCCTCTTGTGCCCTGAGACAGGGGACACAGACCTGGTAATCTCTGAAGTAAGGAGAAAGATCTGGAACTTGGGGCTCTTGAGACTAAGACGGCCCCCAAATAGAGGCTCCTCGGTATTTATTAAATTATCCAACAGACTGATGGAGTCCCCAGCGTGTGGCAGGCACAGTACAAGGCCAGGGAGACCCAAGGTGAGCCTGAGCTTCCCATGGGAACTCACCGTCCAGTGAGGCAGGTGGACAAGTGTTGAAGCTGTACCCCCAGAGTTAGATGAGGGGACGCAGAGGGAAGGGCAGGGCTGGAAGTGAGCCCCACCCACTTTGTGGTTTGTGGTGGGGAAAGGGTGGCACTGAGGCTGATCCAGGAGCTGTGGCCAAGGGCTCAGGCCTCCTGCCTTCCGGCCACCTACCCAAAGCAGATGGGTCAGTGTGTCTCAGCACATGGGCAAGACAGAAATCTTAGGTTCTCATATGTGCCACGCACCCTTGAAGCTGCCTCCCGGGGCCCGAAGGAAAGCACCTGCTCCCCCGCAACAAATGGCGTCTGCAGCATCTCCACGCGTGCCAGGAAACTGGAGGTCAGCGAGGCACTCTGTCCTGGGAGGCCCAGAGGAGGCTGGCTTAGAACCCAGTCCCCTGCAGCGGGGACTCAGGTCCCTCCTGTCCTGGCCAGGACTTCATGGGGTGCAGGGAGGGGACGGTCGTGGTGCACCTGCCTCCCCCAGTCGTCTCCGGCGTTGCCTCCTCTTCCACTGAGTTACTCTGGGGAGGCTCATCTGCCATCCTTGTCTTCAGTCCAGCTCGGCCCCCAACTCTGTTTCTTTGGCACTGCACCCCAAAGCATCTCCCTCATGAGCACCTCTCAGTGCGGCCCACACTCCCCGGAGTCTCCACACCCAATGTCTCCTCCTCCCCTCAGAGACCCCTTCCCTGCCTCCCGGCCTCGCCCTCTGTGCCCACCCCCAGGACTCAGTTCCCTCGCCCTTTGTGCAGAGCAGGCTCTCTCTTCCTCGCTAGTCCCCTCCGAGCCCACACTTCGCCAAAGATCGCTAATGGCCTCTACGTCAGGAAGCGATGCCCATCAGTGGGCCATCTGTACCCCCGTTCCCCCCTGCCCCAGGCCGATGCTTTTGCGTCTCCGACTTCCCTCCCCACAGGTGTGGCTGGGAAAAAGAAGATTAGAGAGACTGATTTCCCCTCTGGGGTGAATTATGCTGCCTCTCTATGTGTGCAGATGTGCACTCCTGTTTCCTCCATCTCTGCCCAAGAGAGAGGCCGGAGAAGCCTCTAGGAGGGTGAGTCATCCATGGGGAGTGGCAGTTTCCTGGAGGGGTTAAGTGTGGAGGGACAGGGCCCATTAAGAGAAAATCATCTGTAGACATCACTCAGTGCCTAACAGCGACTACTCCTTTGCTGCTTTCTGTTATAAAGGCTGGAAGAGCTAAATACTTGTTTCCCAGGCTCCCTTGCAGACAGGCTGCTGATGTGATGTCTGTGGGGGCTTCATGGGAAAGTTTTGCCCCTTTCTGCCTGAACCTTAAGTACAAAGTGTGTAGCTGTGGCAACCGGCTCACGACCTGGGGCAGCAGGCCTGAGGATGAAAGCCAACGTGCCACAGAGGCAGGGCTGAGCAGGTAGAGCCTGGGTCCCTGGTAGCTTTGCTGGACAGCTGAGCCAACGCAGCCACCTCTGCTTTGAGATTCTTACTATGTGAGAAAAAGGAAACCTTATTTGTTCAAGCTATGGTTCACTGGGTTTTCTGTTCCTTGCTGCCCAGTGCATTGCTAACTGATTTGTCACCCATCAAAAGAGGTGGTCTGGAGAGAGTGTTGGAACCCCCAGGAACCTGTCCCTGTGAGTGTGACCTCCTGAGGAGGGAAGGAGATCGAGTCCCATGTCAACCAGAGTGGACCTATAGTGGGTGCTGTTGGTGGAAACCGCTGTGACCCTGAGAGCCTGAACAAGAGGTATCCTTGGTTGTGTGTGGCATTTGGGGCTTGTCACGTCTGGAAGGTCCACAGCCACCTGAGCAGGGCCCAACGCAGTTGAGGACTAGCTCAGCGGTGGCCTAAAACCCGCTGCCAACAGCGCCACCGTGTGGCAGAGAGAAGCAAAGACCACGGCTGAGGATTCATCTCATCTCTGCCTGAGACAGGTACCCTCCCTGAGTTGGTGGACACCTTTCCCCAGGGAAGTTCTGGACTTTCTGCTCATCTGACAGGTGGGAATTCAAGCTGGCTTTCTTATTCAGAGGGGAAAATGAAAGATTTGTACCTTGAATTTGTGGACAGTTCATAATGGAAGGCAGAAGTAACGGGGTCAGTGTTGGTTTTAAATACATCTAAAGATTAAAAATCTCACCTTCTATATATCTCAGCTAACGAGGTCACCGATGCCGTCTGAGGGAAATGGGCTGATCCGTGAAGACCCCAAGCCTGTATGTCAAGGAGGTGACGGGGCCCTCTGTGGCCTGTTCTTACCCTCTCAGTCACATGCAGACTCAGATGCAGGAGACCAGGGCATGCGCCCATCTGGGGACCCCCGGGGAGATCCAGCGTCTGAGACTCAAGCCCACAGATGGGGAATGGGCTAAGTAACCACCCCTTAAATTTGCAGGTCACACTTTTACTCCTACTGGAAATTTGATTTTCACGGTATCCCATGAATAGGACTTACTACACACACATTTTGCAGATGAGAACATTCAAGCTAAGAGGTGAGGAGCGGCTCACCCAAGGGCACACTGCTGGTGTAACAAATTACTCAAGAACTTTGTTGCTTAAAACCACAAACATTTATTCTCTCACACAGCTTCTGTGAGTCGGGGATCCAGGAGCAGCTTAGCTGGGTGGTTCTGGCCCAGGGACTTGAACGGGACCGCAGTCACGTTGTGTGCCGGGGCTGCGATCTCATCCGCGGGCCCTACTGGGCTGGAGGAGCCACGTCCAAGTTCACTCGCATGACTGTTGGCAGGAGGCTTCAGTTCCTTGCTGCAAAGGCCTCTCCCTGGGGCTCTTCCACATGCCTGCTGGCTCCCCCAAAGCGAGAGACCCCACTGGTGTGAGAGCGAGTCAGTGAGAAAGTGTCGTGTCTTTCATAACCTAATCTGGGAGGTGACCCAGCATCACTTCTGCCTCATTCCGTTGGCTGGGGCCACTTTGGAGGGGGGCTGCCACACAGATCCACATCTCCCAGCTCTTGCAGCCTTGGCACGTGGCTCTCAGGATGGGATTGAGTGGGGCTCCCTTAGGGGTAGGTTGCTAGATTTAGCAAATAAAAATATGGGATAAATTTTAGATAAATAATGAATAATTTTTAGTATACATATGCCCCAAATATTGCATGGCAACCCTACTTTGGGGAGGAAGAGTAGATTCTGAGGGGGGAACTTTGGAGGGATGTTGAGTTCTGATGCTCTAGAATTGTGCCTATGACCTCAGGCTGACCCCAAGCCTTCGTGGGTGCCAGACCTAACCCTTCCACTCCAGTCCTCGGCTTCCCAGAGGGACCCAGACACAGAGTGGTCAAGGCAGGAAAGGCTGGGGAGGAACACTCCAGAACTCTCATGCTCCCACTCCTGCAGAAAACCTCCCCTCTGCAGCCTGGGCAGAGGGAGGCGCCTCCAGCCTCTGCCCCAGGTGAGGCCGGGGGTGGGTGGCAGGAGGGAGGCTGGAGGAGGCAGGGAGAGCGTAGCTTCTCACCTGCTCTTCTTCAGTTCCTGCGGAAGGGGAGGCAGAGCAGAGGCCTCTACCCGCCTGGTCCCTCACAGAGCTCTCCCCCGAGGCCAGCCTGAGCAGTGTCCCCCTGGCCCTGGGCCAGCCTCCTGCCTCCCTCAGATCGTCCTGCCCTCCCCTCCCGCTGCGTCACTCTCAGACCATCTCGGTGGCTCCTGTCTTTATTTGCCAAGGAACCGCCATCAGGAGTGGGGCTTCTCCCTCCCTTCCTTGGCATCCGCCCCAGCCTGAGGGGCACAGCGCAGGGCCAGGAGCTGGCCTTCCTCTGGCATCACTCCTCCCAGACCCGCGGTCCACGTGGCTGCCCCCGCAGGCCAGCCTAGATGAAGCGCTTGTCCTGCACGTGGTAGGAGTAGGGGTCCCCAGGGAAAGGCTGGGGTGGGGGCTGGTTGTAGACACCCTGCAGGAAGATCCAAGCTGTGCCCACCACCATGATGGGCGTCACCACAAACAGGCAGAGGCGGTCCACTGTGCGGGCCACGCGGTTCCAGCTGTCCTTCTCCTGAGGGCAGGGCAGAGACAGTGGTGAGGGCCCTCAGATCACACAGCCCCACCCGCACGATGTGGTCGAGGCAGAGGGACGCGTGTCTGGGGGCTGCGTGGGGCTCACAGCAGACGAGTGCTGGCAGGAGGAGCCACTTCCAAGTTCACTCGCATGACTGTTGGCAGGAGGACAAGGGACAGGCCCCTCTGGCCAGGCAGGGCTGGCCACTCTGTTGAGGAGGCAGAGGGGGAGCCGCAGCCTCTCTCCCAGCCCTGTAGCCCATTACTACAGGGCTGCAGGGGGCTGGAGAGGAGCTGGGGCACCAGGGGTATATCTCGGGGATGCTGCTGGCTCACATGTGAATTGGAAGAAAGGCGCCCCTTTCTCAAGAGAGAATTTGTATGATATTGAATAATCATATATGGCTACTTTTTAATGTCTGGCTCTGTCTGGATTATCAGGCTTGGAGCTGGGCAGGGACAGAAAATGATTGGCAGCTGAGAGAAACAAGAGACGCTAAGGGACAGCCAGAGCATGGCCTGGACAGGGAGGAGCTGTGTGCCTTTGTGTGTTCCTGAGTGTGTCCCTGGCCCAGGGTGCTGCTATGGGGCTCTAGGCAGGAGTTCTCCCTCCCTGGGGGGCCTGGAATCTACACCCACCATGAACGCCCTCATCTAAGTTGGTACACGTTTGGGGGAACCATGCCCTCTTAGGAGAGGATACACTGAATCAGTGCACTACTTGAAAGCCTGTACATGGCAACCCTGTGGCCATTCACCTCGTTGTAATTGTTCTGGTCCCTCATGTGGTTGACGATGAAGTTTGCCCCATCCACAGCTGGCTTCAGCTCGCTCAAGAGTTCCTGCTGCGCCTGCTCAGAGCTTGCTGGGGGGCGGCCTATGGAGAAGAGGCCAGAGGGGGCGTGAGGGCTGCCCCGCCCACCTCCCACAGACAGGCCAAACCTCAAGACCACCCGGGACCCACGTGCAGTGGTGAGGCGCCGGGCCAGCCCGTGCCGCTCTGACTGCTTCTCGAACATGAGGTCACTGCGGGACTTCAACGAGAAGTACTCCTCAGCCTTGGAGATGTAGCCCAGCGAGCTGTTCCTCCGGACCAGGGCCCCGGGGCTGGGGCCGTCCTCTGCTGGGCGGGACATGTGCAGGAGCTTGGGCAGGGTCTCCAGGAAGAGCTGTGGCAGGGTCGAGAGAACGCAAGAAAGGCCCGTTTTACAAACACGGCTGAACTTTGTACAACTCAAGGTCTGCAGCTCCATTCCTGGCCGCCACGCGGTGCTTCCCTGTCATTTACCCCCCGGTCCTCTACTGAGGGACATGTAGGTTTCTTCCAGCTCCCCTCACTCCTCACGGCACAGTGCAGAACCCTTTCTTTGGAAATGAACCCTTAAAACAAGAAAGGCAAATGCCCCAATGCTGGGATCTCTCCCCTCAAATGCCGAAAGCCAGAAAGAGTTGCTAACTACTTCCAGCCATCCCGGAACAGCCAGCTGGCCCTGCCGTGGCTGAGGGGCAAGGACAGCCCCCTCCTGAGCACCCTGTCCCGGCCCTCGCCTGTTCCTTGTAACTGAGGCGCAGCAGACATGCAACGGCAAGAGCAAAGCTCAGGCGTATGTGTGGCTGGATGCATTTTTACAGATACATTCAACTGGGCAATCACCACCCAGATAAGACAGCGAACACTGTCCCAGAAAGGTTCCCTCATGCCCTGCGCTCAGTTCCGACCCACTCCTTGAGGTAGTCACTATCCTGACTTCTGTCACCAATGATTGACTTTGCCTGTTCTTGGACTTCACAGAAAGAAAACCTGGCACGTGAGAAATGGCCCCACCCTGCTGGGGTGCTTCTGCCCGTGTGAGCCGCCCCCTGTCTTCACCCCTCTGTGGATGGCCTTGGACACTTTCCAGCTTTTGAGTATTGAGGATGCTCACCTTCCTGACTCCTTCGGACAGCACGTGGGTGCTGGGTGTTCGGAAGTGGATGTTGAGCACGATGACACAGATCACCACGACCATGGTGACCAGCACCATGCCGAAGAGCAGGAACCTGTGGACACACACTCAGCCTGGAGCCTCCAGGGCCAGGCCAGGTGTGCAGGGCGGGACCTGGCACGGGTGTCACTCACTTGCCGATAAGGGGGATGGCCATGGACGTGGCGGGCAGCCGCTTGGAGATGAGCAGCAGGAAGACAGACTGGGCCAGGAGCACCGAGATAGCCATTGACGTCTTCTCGCCACCTGGGGAAGCCAGACTTAACTGTGATCTCGGGGTCCCCGGCCCAGAGGGTCCCACTGCAACCCCTGGCACAACTGTTCACAATGCCATGATGCCTTGATGAAAATCATGGGCCATGGAGCTACAGTGCCTGGGTGCAAATCTCGGCTCTGCCACTTACTAGCTGGGTGACCTTTGGCAAGCAGCCTAACCTGTCTGTGCCTCAGTTTTCTCAACTGTTAAGTGTGGTGAGAGTGTGCACTAAACCCATGCCACTCTGCCTGGCACTGGTTAAGTGCTCAGTGCACACCAGCTGTCACCGTTAGCCCACCTCTGAAGCACAGATCTGCATGTGTCACTCCCTGCTCAGGAAGCTTGAGGGTGTCCTCCAAGCACCAGGATAGTACCCAAGTCCCAGCCCTTCCTCAAAGCTCCTGGTCCAGCGCTGTCCTGCTCTTCCACCCATGCTTCTGCCCATGATGGAGATGGGGTGAGGGGATTCCCCCTCCCCGGCCCCGAGCCTTGTCCATGTGGCTCCTAACTCCCCTGCCCAGTCCAGCCGCCTCCCCACTCCAGCTCATGTCTGTTCACGCTCCACCTCCTCTGGGACCACCAACTCCACTGCAGCTGGAAGGCCCCCCACCCTCCTGTGGGTTCCACCCTGTCTTCTGGGGGCAGGGGCTGGGTCACCTTTGTCCCTGGGCCTCCTGTGCCCTGCTCATAGTAAATACTCTGAATCTGTAAACTTGTTGCCTCCTGGAGCCAAGCGGGCACTGGCTGGTTTTCTGCCCCCACACCTTGGCTTTCTAGAGACCCCGTTATCCACTGGCTGGCTGAGCAGTGGATGGCCTCCTGTATGCCAGGCCCACAGTCACACAGTGGTGACCATGACAGGTCTAGTCTCTGCCCTGACAGAGGGACAGTTTAGTGGTTCTTCCTAGGACCCTTGGGAAGCCTGTCATGAGAGGCAGAAGTACACCCAGGAGGGACCTGCCCTGTCCATTTAGGGACGTCAAGACAGGGTCACAGGGCTCTCCCCAGGGCTGGCCACCTGGCCCTCACACCTGGACCCTGGGCGGGGACCTCCAGGAGCTTCACAGTGCCATGGTGCCCTGATGTTACCTCCAGGGCTACCCCCTGGGTTGCCCCAGGTGGCCCCCAGGAGGAAGTGGGAACACGGCTCGGCTGGGGGAGGCTGCTGGCGGGGGGGTGGCAGGGGCGGGGTGCTGAGGCTCACAGTCGGCCGGCAGGTAGAAGACCAGGTTGATCATGAAGGAGATGAGCACGCAGGGCACCAGGATGTTGATGATGTAGAAGAGTGGCTTGCGGCGGATGATGAGGTAGAAGGTGACATCCTGGCGGCTGGGGCTGTCCAGAGGGGCGCTGGGGTCCACGTTGACCCTGGCCGGCCGGTGCACTATCTCCCACTCCCCGTTCTCTGAGGGCGGCACACCACACCTGGGGGTCAGGCCGGGCCAGGGGTGCTAGGGGGGCCTCGGGATAGGACGAGGGGCTGAGCAGAGCGAGCAGACCAGAAGCGCAGCCAGCGCTGACTGTGGGCCCTAAAGGAGGTAGGGTGAACCCAGGGGGGTGGACCCAGGGGAGGGTGCACGTTCTGTTGGTGGGTGTCTGTCCCTCGGGGTTGGGATGGAAGTTTCAATGAGGGAGAAATTTTCCTCTGTGATTGATTATTGTTTTCTTCTTGGAAGAAAATAGAAGCTGAGGCCATACAGGGTTCAAATAAGGAGTATGTTTTGGCTCAAAAGATATCATGGATGCCAGGCACGGTGGCTCACGCCTGTAATCCCAGCACTTTGGGAAGCCAAGGTGGGAGGACTGCTTGAGGCCAGGAGTTCAAGACCAGCTTGGGCAACATATTGAGACCCCATCTCTACAGAAAACAGAAAAATTGGCTGGGTTGTGCTAGCACGTGCCTGTAGTCCCAGCTACATGGGAGACTGAGGCAGGAGGATCACTTGAGCCCTGGAGTTTGTGGCTGCAGTGAACTATGATGACCCCACTGTACCCCAGCCTGGGTGACAGAGTGAAACCCTGTCTCAAAATATATATATATGTTTATATCGTGAGCCAAAAATAGATATGTGTAGATTAAAGAGATGAGGCAAAAAAGGTTCTCAGTCACTGAGCTCATCTTCCTCAGTGAAAAGAAAAGCCGAGTCCATGTTAGTTGAGTGCTCATCCCAGCCAGGGTCTGGGGATGACAAGCCAGCGAGAGGGACGGTATCCCCTGTTCCCAGGAGGGGCCAGCCTGAAACCAGTGGGACATGTGTCCCTTCTGAGGGGCAGGGTGAGCAGTGAGCCCCATGGAAGATCCAACCTGGGTGAAGATGGGAGGTGGGGCGTTGGGAGTGGCGACCCACACCCCATCAGGAGTTCGAAACCAGGGAGACAGCCTACACCCCAACCACACCCCTGGGCTCTGCAGGCACAGGAAAGACCAACTACCCCCCTCCTCGGTGAGCCACCTGAGTCCCCAGGGACCCCTGCCCAGGCCCAGAAGAGTCTTGTGGCACCTGTGTCCCTCCCTGCCTTTGGGATGTCTTTGCATGTGGGTGAGTGTGTGCATGTGCTCCTCTGCCTGTCTGTGTCTGGCTGTGCATGTGGGTGCCCCAGTGTTGGCATGTGTGCATCTGGGCACCCCTGGGGTGGGAGGTGTTGGCGTGTGTCTGTGGGCCTGTGTCTGAAGGACCTGCCCACCCACCGGTGGCTGCTTTGAGCACCTGTGAAGCCCTCAGGATCAATGATGATCCACTCCACCAGATAGGTGCGATCCTCTTCAACATCCTGCTTCAGGCTCAGGGTGATCTCCTTGGCCGTGTACTTGAGGGAACTGAGGAGACCAGTGGGCAGAAGAGGACTCTCAGCCACTGGCTGAGGCCACAGAGCGGGGAGGAGGGCTGCTGTGGGGGAGGGGAGCCCTAATTAGGATGGAGCAGGGGCTTCTGCTGATGGGGCTTTATTCACCTCCTTTGGCCCCTGGCAGGGTGCTGTAGGGGGAAGGGTGGCTGGAGAAGTGGGCACACCTGAACTTGAGGGAGCAGTTCTGCCAGTCGAAGGGGAAGTAGGTGACGGAGATAGGGCAGGAGGAGCGGAAGATGGCAGGCGGCAGCCAGTACACGTAGCCTGAGTCATAGACCAGCACGTTGCAGGAGTAGGAAATTTGGAAGGAGCCGTCGTTGCTAGGAGGGATGGACAGGGACCACAGTGAGTACTGGCCAGTTCAAAACTGGCAGGGTGGGCAGGAGAAAGGGTGGGAGCAGGAGCTGAGGGCTTCAGGAAGGGGGTGGAGCGAGGGAGGGCAGGCCGGAGAGGGTGCAGCTCAACTTGTTCTCCAGCACAATCTCTGGGAGCCACAGCATATCAGAGGGCAGGCGCAGGACACTGATATTCCCAAATTCTTCAGCATTCCACTTTAGCCGGCTGTCTGTCCAGCCCTGGAAGCCCAAAAGGATGTCAGCAGTGCACTCTGCTGCTGTCCAGCCTCCCTCATTCTCCCTGCTTTCCAGGGGGAAGACCGAACAGAGTCTGGTTGCTGTGATGAAAGAGGTTTTGGGGAGGCAGGTACAGAATGGGGATTCAGATCCATCATGGACAGCTGTGTAGGATGCTCACTGTGCAACTGAGGGAGCATTATTTCCACTGTGGGCATAGAAAATTTGTGTCTATGTTATGAACTTCTGACAGGTGGCAGAATAATATTTTCTAGTAAAAATCAGGATACAGTGACAATTTTCACCCGGATGAATCCTAATCCACCTGAAGGCACCATCAGCGAGGGCACCAGGTGGGGAGAAGGGAGAAGGGAGTTGGGCCTGAGGTTTCTCTGTAAGGAGGAACCAGCTGCTCCTAAGGGACAGCGTCCAAGGCAGGCTGGGGGTCCCTGAGCGGAAGCGAGCATGGGGGAGCCCGAGTGGGGCATTCTCCTTACGTGCTCTATCCACACGTTGGTGGTGAGGGTCTCCTCGACTTCTTTCTGTAATCAGACAGGCGGGTGTCCTTCAGGGCTTGTGCCACTCTTTCACCTGCACGTGTTCATTGGGCCCCTACTCCCGGCTGGCACCCAGGGGAACCACGGCAGCTGGGCCTCCAGCCTCCTGCCCTGAGCACCCAGTCAGGGGTGGGTGGGCAGACCAGGCAGCAGAGAGGACCAATGGCCTCTGAAGTGTGTCAGAGTGTGGTGTGGCATGGGTGTGGCAGGGGTCACACCCAGAGCCGAAGCAGAGGGGGAGGGCTGGAGAGCACCTCGAGCCTGTTTACCAGGCAGGGGAGCGACCTCAGGCCTGTCTTGGTCCTAGGGAAGCCGTCCCTGCCCGGTCCCAGGCCAGTCTCGGGAAGGGCCTCTCACCAGGGAGATGAGGTTAGACAGGGTGAGGGCCAGGGAGATGTCCACACGCTCCTCTTTGTGCGCCACAGGCCGCAGCTCCTTGTTGTAGCCCTTCTCTTGGAACAGGTGCCGGATCAGCCGCTCCTCCTCGTTCAGGCCCCAGCTGCCTGGGGAGGGTCAGGGAGCAACGGGACACTGGGCAGGGGACCCAGGAAGGAAGCTGCCCTGAGGTCCTGCCGGACCGTGGGCTTGGGCCGAGCAGGGACGTCCAGCCACTCCCTGGGCGTGGGACCCCAGAGATTGGCTCCTCATGGGGAGAAATGGCAGCGAGGGAGTGGGAGGTCATGGGGAGGGAACGAGAGTGGACCATGCAGTGGGCGGCCTGGGTGGGTGTCACGAGGGACCCCAGGGCGGGGATGATGTCTGCCCTTACCACACACGGCCAGGGTGGCCAGCAGCCCCAGCGTCAGCACAGGCCTCTCCATCCCGTCTCTCTGACTGGGCCTCACACCAGCCCGTCCTGCCCACTGGGCTGCGGAATGCGGGTGGGGGGGAGCTGACAGGTGTGGGCTGGGGGTGGGCAATGGGAAAGGCAGCCGGAAACACAGCCCGACACCTCGGGGCAGGGACTCAAGATCCCAGGCTGGGCAGTGAGGGTGGGGGGTGGGTGGAGATACCGGACACCGTTAGGCCTCGGATCGGGGGTGACAGACAGGCCAGCTGCTGCCACTTCTTGGGAGGCCAAAGATATGCTCAGATGGGGCTTCACATCCCCTCTGCCGCGTCTCTGTGCCCCCTGCCAACTGCTTCCGGACACTGGGCCCTGGCTGGGCCCCACCCTTGAGATTAAATGTCCACCCACTGGGCCCCATCCCAAGAAAGCTCCAGAGTAATTTCCGTGGATTATAAATAACATTTATTAAAGCAGCTGTGATTCTCTGATTGCAAACCTGGGAAGACACATGGGGCCCATGACCCCCACCCCACCCTACCCACACATACCCAGCCCACTGTGGCAGTGACAGTTTGTCATTATGTCCCCTGAACCCCTCTCAGCCCCTGGAAGCAGTGGGTCCTTACCAGGGGTGGGGGATTCAGACATGGCTCATGGCTGCCTGGCTGGGGGGATCTGAGGGCTAAGGGGATGGTGCCCCTTCCTCCCCAGCCCCTGCCCCACCGCCATCTGGGGTTCCTCAGGCTCCCCTTCTGCCAGGGCGGCCAAGCGGAAGGCCTGTAGGGCCTGTACCAGCAGCCGGGGAAGGCTGCGAGCCAGGGTGGCTGGCTCCAGGCCCACCAGTCCGCTGAAGACCACATGGCGGCCCCCCAAGCCAGCCCGCACCCAGGCTCTGAAGAGCCCAGTCATCGTCTTGGAGCCCAGATCTGCCAGGACCTGCAGAGGGAAGAGGGGGTCAGGGGCCCAGAAACCCACTCCTCTCTTCCTGGACCTCAGAAACTCTCCCCTAGACCCATTCCCCTCCCCTCCCCCCACACTCTTGCTCATTTCCTGCTCACTGGGACACCCCCCAGCCCCTCCAGTCACACCTGCCCACCATGTCCCCCAGGCTGCCCAGCTCTCACGCAGCAGCCTGCCCTCCCACTCCCTTCCCCTGGGCCCTCTATTGCCACGGGAGAGCTGGGCAGAGGCAACCCCAGGCCGCTAGGGGAAAAGTCCTCCCTCCTGCTGTGGGGTGGGTGCCCCCCTTTTTCCCCACCCATCAGAGCTGTATGCTCTGCACCTTCTCTGGCCAGGGCTCCAGCCAGGTCAGCCTTCCCAGGCCACTGTGAAGGAGTCTGGGGCGTGGGGACCTACCTCATGGAAGTTCATGGCCAGGTGCTCCGAGGGAACCTGCAGGATCCAGGCATGAGCCCCCTGCAGGGCTGCCAGCTTCTGTCGCAGGGGCTCCAGCCCAGGGCAGCCTGCAGGCAGGGAGAGGAGGCCAGGGAATAACAGAATGAACCTTTGGAGAAGCTGGGGCTGGGACTCCCACCAGTACCTCAGGACAGCCCCCAACGGGGGACTTATCCTCCTCATGTTACAGATGGGGAAACTGAGGCTCAGAGAGGTTAAGCCATGACACCAGGCAGAGTATCTCTGTTTGACACTGATGAGAGCCCAAAGCCACAAGTCCCTCCCCCCCCCCCCCCGAAGAATCATCTGTTCTGGAGGGAGGAGGAAAGCGGGTCTCCCTGTTGCCCAGTGTCGTAAGTGTTTCCCAGCGCAGAACCTTGGAGAAGCCCTTCCTGGCCTCTGCCCAGCCCGTGCCTTCCCCTCCCCAAGGTCGCAGGGGGCGTTGTTACCAGTGGCTTCCCGGAGCTGCTCTGGCCTCCGCTTCGGGAACCGTGTGCCGGCAGCCCGTGATCCTGGGGAGGTGCAGGGTTAGGGGAACGCCTAGGCCCGGGAAAGCGGCTCCGCTGCGCAGGGTGGGGCCGGGTGGGGCCAGGTGCGGCCGGGCGGGGCTGGAGGGCGCGGGATACCTGAGTGCAGCCCCAGCTCGCGGGCGAGGTGCCGGGGAGACTCCCGGAGCGATGGAGCGGGGCGAGCCAGGGCGGGGACAAGGCGCCGCAGCCCCGGGCGCGGGCCGAGCAGCTCCTGGGCGTTCCGCAGCAGGCCCAGCAGCGTGTGCGCCAGCGAGCGCAGCTCTGCGAGCGGGACAAGGGTCGGCGCGGCGGTCAGAGGTGGGCCCGGGCCGCTGCCCCGCGCCCACGCCCCGCGGAACCGGACTGACCACATCGCCGCCGGCGCTGTAGGCACTGCTGGTGCGCCAGACGCGCACAGGCGCCCTCGGACCCCCGGCACAGGCGGGCGTAGAAGGCGCAGAGCCGGGCGGCGTCTGCCAGCAGCTCCTCGGGCGGGTCCCAGGCCAGAAGTTCCCTGCAGCTGGGCTCGCGGTTGGAGGAGGCTGCTGCGGGCGGGGCAGGGGCCAGTTTACTCCCTGTTTTGGGCCCTAGACCCTGCAGCCCTTCCCCAGAGGGAGACAGGCTTTTCCGTAGCAGAAGGGAGCTGGGGCTTGTCCCAGGGCTATGTGCACGGACACTCTGGGGAAGGGAGTGTTGGAGTGCTCACCGCTCATCTGCTCCTGGAGCCAGTCCTTGAACACTGCCACTCGGGTGTAGACCCCAGGCTTCCCTGGCTCCCCGCAGCCATCCCCCCAGGAGGTGACTCCAAACAGGACCTCCCTGGGCTGGGGGCCGGGCTCAGAACAGGTCAGGGGGCCTCCAGAGTCACCCTGTGGGGCCAAGAAAGAGGACATTGCATTCACCTGCCCCCTGTTATGCCTGCCTTACACCTAGCAGGTTGAGGCAGCTGGGAGCTCTTCTGTGGTTCCCACTTGTATCCATTTTAGCCGTGAGGACACAGAGGCTCAGAGAAGTTGAGTGATAGCCAGGCCCTATAAGGAAAGGAAACCATCCTGCGCCTGGAGAATGGTTCAGCTGGCACCCCGGTCCCATCAATCTGGGTTCATACCTGGCACGAGTCAATGCCCCCAGCCAGGTAACCGGCACAGAGCATGGTGCTGGGGCGCAGGCCGGGCCCCAGGGCCCTTCGGCAGGTGTCCGCGCTGAGCAGGGGAACTCGGGCCTCCCTCACTGCCTCCGCCTCAGGCCCGTCTGCAGGGAAGGGGCGGAAGGAGAGGCTCGGGTTTGGAGGGCAGGAGCCCCCTGTGGGGGTCCCCTTCCCACTGCCCTCCCCAATTCCTCCCCCTTTGCAAGAACTGGCAGCATTTTGCAAAGGCAGCTGGGCCTCCCCAAACTCCATCTCCCCATTCGTCCCACGTGGGCGCGCGGCTCACCCAGGCCCTGTCTAATACCTTCGAAGAGGGCCCCCCAGCCCGCGATGGCGCAGGCGGTGCCAGCGGGGGGCTCGTGGGGCTCCCGGGGCAGGCACACGGGGCGCGCCGGCCCCGCCGGGCTCACCGGTGTCCACAGCTGCACCAGGGCCAGGTCGTTGTGGAAGGTTCGCGGGTCGAACTGAGGAGAGGACGGCGGCGCAGGGTCAACAAGGCGTGCGGTGGAGGTGCTGTTCCCAGCTCCGAGGGCCTGGGGAGTGTCCTCTCACCTTGGGGTGGGGCAGGATGCGGTTCACCGGCACTTCCTCCGCTTGCTCCCCCCGGAACCCCTCGGCCAACGTCACAGTCCACAGAAGCTCATTCGGGGCGCTGCGGGGCGAGCGGCGGGTAATACACAGGAAGGACAGGGGCGCAGCGACGCCCCCGGGAGACCCTACCCCTCTGCCCTCGGGCACCACCCAGCAAGCCCGCACGCCGGGCTTTCTCCACCTGAGGGCAAGACCGGCGGGCCGGCGGGGCGTCGCGCCCCCTCGGGGAGAATGCTCGGTGCGGTGCCACCTCTCTGGGTGGGCACCCTGACTGTGCGGGTGCGGGCGCCTGGAGGCCTCGGAGCCGGGGAGCCCGGGCCGGCCGCCGCCAGGGGGCAGCAGAGACCGGCTCTCCCGCGCGTCTTCCGCCAGACAACCCGCAGGTGCTGCACCTGGCGTTGGGGCCCCGGGCTGGGCAGGAGTCTGGGGGCCCGACATACCTGGCAAAGCAGTGTGCCGCCGTGAGCACCCAGGACGCCGCCACCAGGACGCCGCCGCACAGGGGCTGCCCGCCGAGCTGCAGCCTCACCAGCCAGGGCCAGGCCCCGGGCGGCGCCGCGCTGCCCCCGACTATGCGGCCGTGAGCCCGCGTCACGTTGGCAGCGCTAGGGCGCCTCTCGCCACACGGCCCTAGAAAGGCACATATGGTGTAACGAGGGACAGTTCTGGCTGTCCTCACCATGGAGGCCCACCCTAGGCCCACCCCGTCCTCACCCTGCTCCTCTAGCCTTTTCAGCCTCACCTGGCTCAGGTGGGTCCTGGAGGAGAGGG
This sequence comes from Lepilemur ruficaudatus, assembly GCA_963574885.1. Classification (NCBI taxonomy): domain Eukaryota; kingdom Metazoa; phylum Chordata; class Mammalia; order Primates; family Lepilemuridae; genus Lepilemur; species Lepilemur ruficaudatus. The sequence continues at coordinate 27,836 of CAUYRT010019592.1, forward strand.
GCTTGAGGCCTGGAGCGCCCAGGTCCTGCTGAGAAACAGACCTTTGAGAATAACTGCCACCCGCTTGCCTGTCCTCCACCCTAGGCTGGGCCTGAATGCTCTGTCCCGCCTACTTCTCCCCTTGTCCCCACCTTCTAGCTCACAGGTTCTATATCCGCAGCTGAGAACTTCTCACGGGTCACACGGCAAGCCCAGACTGTTTCTGCCGCCCTGCCTTTACACACGCTGCGCCCGAGCATGGCATGCCCTTTCCACTTGGACAGACCTTAATAAGCATGCTCTTCGTTGCAGCCCCACCCAGTCTCTCCCCAGGGAGGGGAGTCAAGTCCCATGGGAGGGCATGGGGATGGGGACAAACAGGAGAATGGGCCCAGGGCAGTGAGTGCAAGTTCCCTGGGGCTGGGGGTGGCATGTGGGCACAACCTTGGCATTCGTGGGCCGTGTGCTGGATCTCCATCACCACTCGGTTAACCGCCCACTGGGCGCTCCTCTGGGCTGCCTGCAATGCCTGTGTCCCCTGGGCCGACAGAACTGCTGGGACATAGGGCACAAAATCAGAAATGATTAGGGAAGAGCCTCAGTCTAGTCCTGGTAGCCCAGAACTCAGCCATGCTGTGGGAGACCCTGGGGGAGGCAAGCAGGTCTCCCCGAACACGGGATGGAATAGGGAGGAGAGTGAGCCCCGGGGCCCAGAGCAGATGGACCCAGATTCTCAGCACACGATATCTCCGTAATTCAACTGAGCTGGACTGGAATCTCTGAAAAGTGCCTTTCCTTAAAATTTTTAAAGCAAAACCCACCATCACAAAGGTATAGACATTATAGAACTCAGGCTTATTGACTTAAAGTACCGTGGTTAAGTTGCCCACCTTGAGGCCCAGACAGCCATGAGTATGCTGCACTGGGTCTTTTCCCCTCTGCCGAGTCTGGAACCTTCTCTAAATGCCCTTAGGCAGTGCTTGCCATCTCAGCTTTCCAGCTTCATCTTCCCCCTTCCTCCCCTACCTATATCTCAGTTCCAGTCCTTCTCCAGCAGGGTGGGCAGAAGTGGCCAAAAGTCCCTTAGCGCAGGAGTGGCAGGCCCGTCTTCCTCCCTCTGCCTGCCCAGGCCTCCCTTCCCCGTGCCCCTCCTGTCTCAGCCGCTACCTCGGACCAGCCTGGGCTTACCTTGCAGGGTGCTGGGTGGCAGGTGCATGTAGAGTGGGCGTCCACAGGCGGACCACGAGTCTGGGAGGGGCAGCAGCAGCAGCAGCACAGCCAGTAGCATGGTGACCAGGAGCTGGAGCGGGAGACCACGTCCTCTTGGCTCCTCAGGGTCCACCTTCCAGGCGCTGATCCTTTGGTGCCCGCCTCCTGCTGCCTTTCTGCCCCTGGGCACTGAATTCTTGTCCCTCAAATCATCTGACCCTGTTCTCTTACATCAAAATTACCCGCCTCCCTTGGTCTGCCCCTCACCTGGCCCTTAACTCCTAGGAGCCCACAGGGGACTGGGGCTGCGGGGGCTATATAGAGGACAGGCTGGGGGGAGGTGTGCATGGGAGGACGGCCAGGATTGGGGGAGGGAATGGAGTAGTGGGCTTGACCCTCACCTTTGAAGTCTCATCATCCCAGCTCTGAGCCCCCCTTTTGTCAAAGGAGCCCTTGTTTCTGCGGCTCCATCAAAGGGGCCAAGACAGGGGAGAAGAGCTGACCGTTGGGCTGAGGGCCAGGCAGAGGGGGGCTGGTGGGTAGGGGCGGGCCCTGTTGCTGGAGCTGGGATGGGGGGATTCCCATCTGCCTCTACCCCCAGGAGTTTGCAGCTATGCTGGGGGCAGACACTCCTGGAGGGAGGAGCATGGGGGTGTCTGGGGTTTCTCAGCTGCCCCACCCCCTGAGGAAGCCCTTGAGCTCCCCGCCCCTCTGCCCCTAATTGCTTGGCAGCGTCCCTCCCCAATGTGGCCATTTCTAAGGATGATCAAAGCAGCCTAATTATCGCCGTAATTGCCGCACTGGGGGTGGTGGAGTGGGAAGAGGCCAAGGCAAGCAGACGCTGGGATGGCGCAGAGAGGAAGGCGTGAGATGAAAGGCCCACAGTGGCCCAGTTCGTGGAGGACAGGCCCCAGCAGCTTCTGACGCTCTCCCAGACCCCCCATCCCCACACAGTGCCAGCTCTGCCTGTCCGGCATTGTTCTCTATTGCCTTGACCCTGATCTGGTGGGAGGGAGTCTTCTGGAGTCTCCCAGGCAGGGCCACAAATACGCAGCTCTCCTGGAAGTTACCTGGGGCAGGGGAGGGTGCCCTTTTACCTTGCAGAATGCCCTGGGGCCCCAAAAGTACCCTGATACCCCAATTCATGCTGATGACCCTAGGGCCACTTTGGTGGCAGTATTTATATCACAGAAATCAGCAAATGCTATGAGCCAGAGCTATTCTTCTCTGGAAAGCCAGCGGTCCGCCGTGCACCAGCGCCACTCTGCGGACCCACTTTCCCCTCCCCAGTGACACGGCACTGTACACAGATAAGACCTCTGGTTCAGGGATGCCGTGAGGATACCATCCATGCATGGGTGGTTGGGACTGAATTTTATGACGTCGGAAGTTACTCGTGTTCATCAGAGTTTCTGTCCATCTTGCGGGGTAGCTTTTTACCCACGATCTCCAAATTCTTGGCAGAGAGGGGGTTACCTCAACACAGCCTGAGTTTGAAGCATAAACAGAGGTTTGAGAAGGTGTCGAAGGGAAGATTATCTGTGGTTTCGAGGAAGAGCCGTCAAGGTAGAGTCCCCAGAAAGCAAAGCGGGTGGGTGGGCGAGCCTCACACCTGTCCCGAGCTTCTGCCCCTCAGGTGCTTGCATCCAGGCCGAGGGGATAAAGGCCTGGAGCAAAGCACCCATGCAATGCTGGGGACACTGCCCCCAGTGCGTCCCGCCCATCAGACACCTGAGTCCCCCGCCTGCTTGGCTCCTGCCAGGCCAGAGTCTTCCTGCTCCCCACTTCCCTGCTGCCTCCACGGCCTTCAGTGGCGGGAGGAACGATCCGACCAGAGCTGCTGTCTCTATTTTCTGTCCCTTCCGCCGCAACTCACCTCAGGGTGAGAGCCCAGCCACTGCCAAAGAAAAACGGGGGCCTTACAGTGTGGATTGCAGTTCTGCTCTAGCCCCCTCCCATGGCTCTCTGGCTCCCCTGACGACTTCCTGTGGCCACAGCCTGGTCACGAGCCCCCTCCTCTCCTCTAGGTATACCCCACCCAAGTCTGGGTCAGTTTCGTCCCTTTCCACAGGTCACTTCTTGAGAAACACATCTAAATCCATGTCTCATGAAATTATTTTGTTTATTATTATTATTATTTTGAGACACTGTCTCACTCTGTCACCCTGGCTGGAGTGCAGTGTTGCAAACACAGCTCGCAGCAGCAGCCTTGAATGCCTGCACTCGGCTGATCGCCCCCCTCAGCCTCTAGAGTAGCTGGAACTACAGCGTTCACACCCTACGCCTGGCTAATTTTTTATTTTTTTTATCGACGGGGTCTCACCGTGTTGCCCAGGCTGGTCTCAAGCTCCCGGCCTTAAGTGATCCCCCCGCCTGGCCTCCCACAGTGCTGGGATTACAGCCGCTGCGGTGCCTGGCGTATTTTATTTATTATTATTTATGCGTGCATTTGTTCCTTGTCTGCTTCCCCCATCAAAATGTCACAGAGAGGCCTTCCAGGCCATTGTCCCTGCAGTTCCTCTTGTTTTGTCACATAACCCTCTTGTATTTTCTTCAAAGCAATCGTGCCTGTGTTGCAGGATGTTGAGGGGAGTTTTGCCTGGTAGAAGGGGCTTAGTCTCCCACAGTCTAGTTAAGTGGGCGCCAGTAGTAGGCCCCAGACCTCCCCTCAATAAGGGGCTCAGGTCAGAATCTGTGCAATTCTCCCCAGGAAAATAAGAAAACAAGAGGGGGAAACTGGTGCCCGGAATCTTCCCTGGCTTCCCCAGCCGAGCTGGAAAGGAGGGACAGTGGCCCAGGAACAATCAAGGAATTCCTGGGTCAAGGATGGGGAGCTGCCAGAGGGAGAGGCTCGAACTTCGGTGCCCAATTGGATGTCAGCTTAGCCAGAGGACTCCCCGGCCAGAGACTCCTGCAGCAAAGGTGTGGGGGACTGCTGGGTGGGGCAGGGCTCTACACCCCCACCCTGAGGCTCCTGGTCTCTAAGAATCAGCAGATGGATCTCCCATCCCCTGGGTGCCCCAGGCCTGAGTGTTGGCCCTGAGGGCGGACGAGTCCAGTGGCTTCAGGCTTTTGGAGACCCATAAAGCATGGGGGGCGAAGTGCTGCACAGTAGGACGCCACTGGCTGCACCTTGCTACAAGGCACACACAACTGGCAGGCAGGGCTGGCTACGCTATTTGCTGGGGTCCCCGTGCAAAATGAAAATGCAGGGCTGCTTGTTCAATAATTATTAAAAATTTTTTCTTCTCTCCATAATTTTGTAAAAGAAAATTAATTAAAAAAATAAGAAAACCTAATTATTAAGAATTTTAAAATAGCAACAGCAGAACATTAAACCAAGCATGAGGCCTTGCTGAGCGCCAGGCCCTGTGCCCAGGGGAGCCTCCGAGTGAGCCCTGAATCGCGGGCAGCTGGGGCTGCTGGCGCTGCTTGCGCCAGGCTCTGAGCAGCAGTAGGGCAGTGACCATGGCTCTGGGGACCCCTGGCCCAGGCAAATCAGGAGCCCAGTGTCCCTTCCTCTCTCCCTACCCCAGCACCAGAGGGGAGAGTCCTGCCCACCACTCCTCCTCCAACTAGGGCCCTGAAGCTTGGCCAGCCCCTGGGGAGGGGAGAATGGAGAGGGAGACTGCAGTTTCTGTTTGTTTGTTTTTGGAGACCAGGTCTCGATCTGCTGCCCAGGCTGCAGCGCAGTGGCTCATGGCGCTCTGCAGCCTCTTGGCCTCAAGTGATCCTCCCTCCTCCCGCCTCGGCCTCCCAAAGTGCTGGGATTACAGGTGGAAGCTGCCACACTCTGCCAGAGCCTGGAATTTCAATGAACAATGGCCAGGAGAAGATTCTAATGGGAAGGTGGAGAAGGCCCAGAGTCTGGCCCTACCAGAAGGGAGCAACCCCTCCCAGTGGGAAAGGGTCTCCCACCCACACAGGAGAGGGCAGGGCCTGGAAAAATGAAGCCGTTTTGAATCCAGATTTGAGTCAAGATTCCCCAGTAAGGGTTAGCGCTGTCTTCAGGGTGAGTTTGCTCAGTCATCGTCTGTCTGCTGCAGGACGACAGGGCTTGCCTTACCCCACCAGAGTGGGACACTCATGTGCCAAGTGAAGGAATGATCAGTGCTGGCCCCTTCCTGCCGCTGGGCTGAGTGTCCTCCCTCCTGGCTCTTCAACCTCAATCCACCCAAAGCAGCCCTGGGCTCTCTCCTCCCCTGCCACCTCCCTTTCTGCTCCGCTCTGGCCACCCTTGCTCTCCACGCCCAGTCCAGTCTGTCCAGCCCTGGGGCCACCCTCCTCTAGCAAGCCTGGCCGGTCCTCTTCATCCAAGTCAAGGGGTTGGGGAAGAGAAGTGACATTTTCTGAGGGGCCTGTGGACACCAGCACGTACCACAGCTATTGCCAGATAAGGGGAATTAACGTGGCTTGGAGGGGTACAGAGCCGAGAACCCCCTGCTGTCTCATGCTCTCCCTTCCTCCTCCTCCTTTCATGGAGGCAGGCTGACTGTCCAGGGTGCAGGGAGCATGCAGAGGGGACCTGGATGGCCCCTGATTCTCCTCTTCCCCGTTCACCACCTCCCCTCCAGGCCCCACCTCTCCTGCCTGGGAGAAGAGGACATGCCTGCTATTTGCAGATCCTGCCTCTGCCCCCGGGTGTCCCCTGCAGGCCACAGCTGCTCCCCCTTGACCCCTCCCACAGGCAAAGGGAAGTCCTGGCCCAGCCCACCGATTTCAACAGAGGGAGGGAAAGGACCTTGGACCTCCTCACTATCTCTGGAAAAACTCCAGCAGGTTCCTGTGGGCTCAGGTGACTTGAGTCAGCCCTAAAGCCTCCTTGCTGAGGCACAGCGGCCCTCTCTTATATTCGGAGTGGGGCTGGGCCTCTGGAAATGGAGAGGAGAGACCTGTGCACTTGCTGCCCTTGGGCGGAAGCATCTCTACAGCTGTGGCCTGGGAAAGGGCCTTCCTCTTCCTCCCCTCCTTAGGACCTCTGTGTCATGGAGGTGCTTGTCCCTCCTTCTGTCCCAAACTACCCTGACTTCCCCAGCTTCTCCAGGAGAGTGGGAAAAGGGGTGTAGGAGGGAGACTCACCCAAGAACCAACCAAGCTGCCTTTGGAGGCCATGTCCTTAGAGAGGAGAGTGGGACCTGCAGCTATGCCAGCTCTGCTGACCGCAGGTGGCCTGCAGGCATGAAAGTGGCCATGAGTCAGCAGCTGATGCCTTGAGGTGCAAGGGCAGCTGAGGTCAGGGGCTCTAGGGATGAGAGGCCACTTGGGCTGGGATCCAGATTTCCAGCCTCACCTCTCTCTGAGAATGGGATAGTCCTGGAACCTGCATGCAAGGTGTCACTCACCTGTGGTTGGTGCGACCCCCAGCCTCTCCCGTCCTTCTCACCCAATATTCTGGGCATGGAAGCCACCAGACCACCACTCATGCCACTGAAGACCCCTGTGTAACCTCGTGGTGGGAAGCATGCAAACCACTGCACAGTTCTGCCTGTTTCCTTTCCTGTTCTTCTTTTTTCATCTTTTGTCTTTTCTTTCTTTTTCTCATGTGATCTTTCTTTGTAAGTTTTCTTTCCCTTTTCTCAATTGGCTGTCAGCTGTGTTTCCTTGAAATTTGCTAGTTGAATATCCTCGATTTCTATTATAGTATTCACCTTTCCCCTCCTCCTACATAATAGACTCTCCCTGATCAATATTTCCATCGTTGTTGTTTCAAATATTTTTGCTAAAAATGATCTTTTTAGAAAACACTATCCCTGTGATAAAGAGGCATTTACTAGAGTCATGTGGTTCCCTTCGGCGTTACTTCCATTCATTTTCTTTTGTTAACATAAACTAACATTAGATTTAATAAATTATATTAAAATGTTCAATAGGATTCCTACTCATAGCAATATTTCTGTCAAACTATCTCTCTAAATTTCTATCTGTATCAATGCAGAAAGAGATCGCTGGAAATGGTGGTTATTCATTAATGATGGCTTAATTCCTGAAATTGAGATTTATTTTTATGGTTTTGCTTTTTACTTTCTTCTTTGTGCTTTCTCGTGTTTTTGAATTCTTTAAAATCGGCAGGTAGCATTTATACAAATACAAAACATCGACAGTATAAAAGTAAAGTGCAGGCATCAACCTAATCAATGATATAGAGTTTATTGATGTAGTATTTCACCCAATAAATATTTATTAATGTCAAAAGCTGGTTGAATAAAGGCAATTTGATGTAGTTTACTGTATTACTATGTATTTAACCTTCATGATAACTGTTTGAGGCAGGTGTTATCAGACCCATATTGCAGATGAGGCCACTGAGGCTCAGAGAAGTTAAGTGAGGTGGCCAAGACCACTCTGCTAGAAACTGGAGGAGAAGAGATTGAGACCTGCTCTGCCTGCTGCTAAGGGCCACACCTGTAACCTTTGCCCAGCTCTGTCTCTGGAGTCCACAGGTCCTCCTGACTGCTAACCCTGCAGGTGTGTGCTGAAGTATGCACACAAAGGTCAAAGGTTCTTGAAATGAGAAGGTTGGGGCCAATGCTTTGCCTCCCCCTGTGGAAGACCTGGCTGTGAGAGGCAGGAGGGGGTGAGCAGAACAGCTGGAAGGACACCTGGGGGTGGGGGTCTTTAGATGGCAGACAAAGCAGACATGGGGGTCCAGTAGCTGGAGGGAAGAGGAAGAGGAGAAACCACGGCCACGGGTGCCACCAAAGTCTCTCCAGTGTCCCTTCTGCATCCACCTTGCACCCCCAGATTGGCGCCCACTCCTCAGGGACCCTGAGGTCTGAGAAGCCTCGTGGGGGTGCCTCAGCCACTCTCTCCTTCTGAGTCCAGCTGCAGGCCTAGAGTAGGAAGGGGTGTGTACACACATCAGGGGCCCCTCTGCAAGGCCTCACCACCCTGGGCTAAGCATGTCCGGCTCCCGGCCCAGAGCTCCAAGCCCCATCACTCAGGGTCCAGCAGAGGCCAGCAGCCAGGGCAGGGACCACAGGTGAAGGCCTGGAGGGCGCAGGGTGAGCATACAAAGCCAATAAATCCCCTGAGGCAATTACAGGGGTGAGCGAAGCATAAAGAAGGCACTTTGCTTGCTGCAGTCACCCCCTTCCCTGTACACACGTGTGTGCTCGTGCTCGCGTGTGCACAGATACACACACACACACACACACACACACACACGCTGAGGCCCAGCCCATTTGCAGGGTAATGGCTTTGTGACAGCAGGAATTATCTGCAGCATTAGAGGCAGCCTGGCCAGGCAGGGCCGGCTGGGGGCGGGGGCCTCAGGTTGAACCTGGGGGATACCGAGGGAGGACGCAGGTGCCCACAGGCTGGGGCCTGGGCCCCGAGGTACACTGCAGGGGTGGGGGCATGGGAAGGCTTCAAAGGGCTGGGGAGGGCCAGGCCAGGTGGGCGCCCCACCTGCTGCTGCCCACAGCCCTTCCCCTTTCTGCTTCCTCGGCCTGAGCCCAGGCTCCAGACCCGAAACCATGGCTGGGCCGCCCCTGTTCCTGCGCTGGCCTCAGAGCCCTGTCGTTTTACTTACCCCAGGCCACCGCACCTGGCAGCCTGGAGAGAGGGGCACAGGGTGACCAAGGCATGATAGGGAGCCCCAGGATGGAGGACGCGTGCTGTGGGTGTGGGATAGGGGTGGCAGGGTTTCCATTAGTTGATTGCTTCCCTCCGTGACTGTCATGGGAATCAGGGCTGGACTGCCCGGCAGCGTCGGAAGGAGGTGGCTCAGCAGGAAGATCCCGCCTTCCCCAGATCAGGAAACTGAAAAGAGCCACCAATTGAGTCTTCCAAAAAGACCTCTGACTGCCTGTTTCAGGCTGAGGACAGAGGGGGCTAATCTGCCCCACACCCTTTAGTCAGCTAGTACTGGTAGGGGCAGCAAAATCCCAGCGGAGAAAGGGTGGCAAGGCCTCCCAGGCCTACAGGACCCCACAGTTCACAGTGACATGGGAGTGGGGAGTCCCTGGGGTCCCTAGTGTCCTGTCCCAGGGCTTGGCCAGGCCTGGCAGCTGCTGTGGAGGTGCTAGCTGGCAAATCACGCCTGTCAACCAGATAATAAAGCCAGGCTCCGTGACTCAGGCAGCAACAGAGCATCCTGCCCACCTGCGGGCACACCCAGATTGCATTTGCTGAAATAAATTGCTGGAGAAAATAAATCCTGCACACATGATTAATGGGAGGCAGGGAGGCAGGCAGCCACCACGAGGAGCCGCTGGGGAAGAGAGTGACAGTTGGGCACAAAGCCAGCACAGCCACAGGGCCTCCGGGAAGGGGCTCTAGCAACTGCATGGACACCAGCCACTACACTGGGCTCCCAGGAGGTGGAATCACAGCACACAAGGGAGCCGGCTCAGGGAGCTGGTCCATGGTGAACATACTGACTCCAGGCCTGACCTCAAGCTGGGGTGGTCTTGGAATAGTACTAAAGCACTGGGGGAGTCTGAACCAACGGGGTTTAGGAACAGTTAGTCCATGGAACCTTCAGGCAGGGACCAGAGGCTCAGAGGGAAGTGAATCTGCAGCAGGTAAGGCCCCACCAGGCCCCAGACTTGGCCCTGGGCTGGCACTAAGGCCGAGGACTCCGTGGGTGGGACCAGGGGCGTGAGCGGAGAAGCTGACTGTGGGTGGAGCTGGGGCCACCCAAGGGAGAGGCTTTGGTGGGGCACCTGCTGGGCTCTCAGCTGTGAGGCCTGAGGCCTGCACACCCTCCCCACCACCCGCCAGGCCTGTGGTCTCTGGGCCAGTGGGGTCTCTGGAGCAGGTGTGGGGGCGCCTCCTGGTGGTGCTTGGTGAGAGACGCAGGCCTTGAAGGACCCAGATGTCCTGGGCAGCACTGGACCAGGTTCCAGAAGCCCAGGAGGGCTGGGAGCTACCCAAGACCACGGGTCAAAGCTGGGCGGTTCGGGGAGATCTGGGGAAGCTGAAGGAAGATCTCAGTGACCGTGGTCACCCCACTAACACTCATCCCCACGGCAAGCCCAAGCCCCCTCCCTCAGGGCTACCCAGAGGAAGGGCACAGCCGCTCTGCCTTGGGTCCTGCTGAGGCTCAAGGATGTGAGCCCACTGCTCTCCTTGCACCCCCGTGGTCTTTCCACCCTGCCTCTTTACCCCAAAGCTGCCCCTCCTCATCTCCAAATCATCCCTCCCTGTTCAAGCCACCAAGCTGGGCAGCTTTAACCACTGTGCAATCCCAAGTGAGTGAAGTGCAAGACCCACTACATAATTTGCAGGTCTCCTTGTTCAATGATTATTAAGCATTTCAAGATGGTGGCAGCAGAGCATTAAACCAGGCGGAGGTCGTCTGAGGGCAGCCCCAGGAATCTGAGCAAGGAAGGTTCCAGGATTGCAGGCGAAGGTGGGGGCAGGTGCCAGGGTTGCAGGTGAAGCTGGTGCTGGAGAGTACAGGGCAGATGGTGGAGGCAGCTGAGATCCTGACCTCTATCCCCAGCATGAGGCCCTGGGCCTGGGATTTGGGGCTGCCCCTCACCTCAGAGCTCGGCCTGAGCAGCCCACTTTAGGAGGCTCCCAGGCCTTCCCCTGCTCCCAACACGTGTGCATGTGTGGGGATACATAGGGTCAGTGAGGACCTCAGAGTGCTGGGGTATCTGAACCAGGCCTCTGTGGGCCTTATGAAGGGCTTACATGTATTAGCTCCACTGAACCTCATGGTATGCCCATTTTGCAGACGAGGAAACTGAGGCCTGGGGAGGTTGATGACTTTCCAAGGTGAATCAGGATTCCCAGGTCTGAGCATGAACTGCTGGGGAGACCCCACTGAGGAAGATAAAGGAGATACAAGGACTTGCTCTAGGTGTCATCTTGCTTATAGACATGGCTGGGACCTGGGGTACATAACACAATAAATGGGACTTCAGAAAGCTCAGGGAACTGCTGGCAGGTGGCAGGCCCCATTCTAGGTGTCCGCCAGGCACTGGGTCAGTGATCCTTCATGGAAGCTTCATGCAGCAGGGGCTGCAATTACCCCACTCTATAGAAGGGGGACTGAGGGAGGCACAGTGAGGTCACACAACCGCCTTTGGGTCACAGGACAGAAAGGGGTGGGGCTGGGACTTGAACCCAGGCAGAAGTGCGGCACACAGTGCCATCTCTGGGAGTTCCAAGGGAGGCTGAAACGTGGTGACGGGGGGCAGGCTGCCCCAGTGGTCCGTCTGGTGTCACCTCTGCCCTGTGTTGCTCTCAGCCCCTTCACCCTGGGATACACTGTCTCCAAACCTTGCCCTGGGCCTGCCTGGCTCCATCTCCTCCCCGAGAGGTCCCGACCTAGCGAGCCCAGCACTGCAGCAGGCAGGCTCTGGGGATCCGGGGTCTGCCATGGAGGAGCTCGCAGAGCAGTGCAGGGGCTTGGAGCTGGAGCTTGCCCTCTGTCCTGGGCCCTGTTTACCCCCTTCATGGGGGCAAGGTCCCCCTTTTCTCCAGGAGGCAGGCTGCGCAGGGAAGGGCACAGTCCATGTCGCTGGAGGCCCAGCCCATCAGCCTAAGCCACTTCTTACAGGACTGCTTCCCTACCCAGTACCCCATGCCCAGGTGCCTTGGGATCAAGTAGAGGGACATCAAAGGGCCAGCCTTGAAGCCTTGCCTCCAGCCTGGCCCTCCCTAGGGGAGCGAGGACACAGCCCCCGACAGGAGTCTGAATCCCTCTTGGTGGCTGACTGCCCAGCCTGCCCTCTGCCCGACTAAGACTCCCTACCCCAAACCCTCCCCACCTGCTTGCTTCTCTCCAACCCCTTGTCTGTCTCTTTGTCCTTCTGCCCTCTCTTCTTCCCCTTTCTCGGCCACCTCTGTCTGGGCTTCTGTCTCTGTGACACCCCTGCCCCTCTCTCTGTCTCTCAGTGAGCCTCTGTCTCTACTGTCTCTCTCCCTCCCTCCTCTGTCTCCTCTCCCTGCTGTGTCTCTGTTTCAGGGCATCTCTGTGGCTTCTCTGTGTGTCCGTCACCCTGCCCCCTGCTCCCAAAGTGTCTCTGGAAATCCCTCAGCATCCCAGTCCTTCCCTGGGGCTCAGCCTCCTCTCTGCAGGCTCTTCCCAGCCTTGTTGCGGGTGTGTGGGGGGCACGTTCTTGTTGGCCAGGCCTGATATCTTAATGCAAGGCCATTACTCACCCGGAGTCCAGGCAGGGCAGGCCTCTCCCCTCCTCGTTTGTCATACAGAGTGAAGCCTCTGCGTTGTTCCTCCGGGATCAGATTAAGGGACTGACTGGCTAGTCATGAGCAAATTTAGCTGCTGGCACCTCCCCCACTCCCTGCGGCCCCAGCCTCCAGGCTCTGAGTCCCTGCAGCGGGGCCTGGCAGAGGCCTCTGGCCTTGGAGCAGGGGAGGCCTGGGGCTTCCGAGAGTCCTGTTTCTCACTCCTGCTCCTCATGTACCTGGAAAGGGGTGAGGGGCAGCAAAAGGCTTTTCTCTTGAGACAGGGAAAGAGAGTGAAAGAGCTGGGTCCAGAGCGACCTGTTCCTCTGAGGCTGGTGAGCATTTACTGCGAGAATAGAAGAGCTAACGCTATAGGTAGCCCTCAAAGCCTGCCAGGCCCTATTTGAAGCCCTTTACCCGCATTCACAAAATGTGGGTAAATCCTTATGAAAACCCTATGAAGTGGGACCTATTAATATCCCATTTTACAGAGGCTCAGAGAAACTCAGTGGCTTGCCCAAGGTCCAAGCGAGTGAAGTCTATGTGGCAGGCATAGTGCTTTATATCTTTGTCAATTTTCTCAACACACTACCTGTGGAAGAGGGGCTTGCATCACCCCCATTTTCCAGATGAGAACACTGAGGTGTCTGCCCAGGTCCAGAGACATCTGGCATGGCTCTGTGCCCCACCACGGTCATGCTCTCCCTGTCTCTTGTTTCCCAAGGAGAGGGTCTGCTATGCTCTGTCTGCAGCTGATGTGGGGCAGCAGGAGCCCAAGGCTGCCTGGACTGTCTTGCCCTGCAGACCCATCTTTGGGACCACATCCTCCACCAGGGCTCTTGGTTGGCAAGGGCAGTGTCCAGGGTAACTTACCATCACTGCGGCTCTCTCAGGCCCTGTCACAGAACATCTGCTGCAGAACCCAGACCCAGGAGCTGAAAGCCAAGAGCTGCCTCCCTGGGAGGGGCAGGGAAGGGGCCACAGAACCCACCTAGAGCTTCCCCTTGTTCCTGGACACCAACTCTTTCCCCTTTACGCATCCGCCTGGTTCCCATAGTAACTACCAGCTTGCTGTCTCCTAGCAACTAAGTGGTCCTAGGAGGGGAGGTAGACTATTGGAGAGTAGGTGACATTTGAAGCTGGAGCACTTGGGTTCAAATCCCAAGGTCTCTGGCAAGTCACTTAACCTCTCCAAACCTCTGCTTTCCTATCTGTGAAATGGGGATGATACTGTTCAAGGATTAAGCATTCAGGATTAAGGTGCCAATCTGTGAAACAGGGAGGCGCTATGCAAAGCTGTGGAATTAAAGAGAGGGCCAGTGGGTCACCGTTGGGGCCCTGTAGGAGGAAAGGGAGGGGAAGACTGGCTTCAGGGTGGAAGCCCTGGTGTGGGCGAGCCTCCCCTCTTGAAGGACCCCAGCCTTGCCAGCCGGGCAGCCTCACCAGACTCTATGGCCCTTCGTGTCACCACAGTCTTCAGTGCGGTGCTTTCACTGCTTAAGTGCCCAGGGTCTTTCCAGAGAAGTCACACCCCCAGGAGCTCTGCCTGCCCTGGTGTAAAACCACAACATATGGGCTACCACAATCTGCTAAGTTCTAGGCCCTTTTTACATGTATCATTCAACTTTACCCAGTGAGGCAGCTTGTTTTTATTCTTCTCAGTGTCAGACGGCACCTGGGACTCAGAGAGGTTAAATGACATGCCCAAGGTCTCGCAGCTAAAGAGAGGCAGAGCTGGGGCTCTGAGAGCCTGACTTCCAATGGTGTCTCCTGCGTGTTAGGAAGGAAAGAGTAGAGGGGCGGAACGGGGTGACCTAAGGCTGGAAGGAGGGAGGGACAGGGAGGGACAGGCCCGCAGGCTCACTGGGAAGAAGGCCGGCCCGGAGCTCCTGAGGCCAGGGCTGGAAGGCGGGAGGAAACCTCACGGGACTTAACACAGTCGCACAAATTGCCTGCGGCGGCTCCGCGCCCCGAGGTGCCTGGGAACGCGCTCCCGGAGGGTGGGGGAGAGCTGATGGAAGAGGGGAGGGGACAGCCGCCACACTCGCCGGGCTCGGGAATCGGCCGCTCTTCCCGGCACCCGCGGGGGGAAGAGGGGACTGGGGGAGGAGCCACCCTAGAGGGAAGGTGCGGAAAGAAGGCGCGGGAGGAGGAGCCGGCGGCCGGGCAGGGCGCGGCTGGGCAGCGAGCGCGTCCGCGGGGACCTGGTCCGTAGCCAGCCCCCCAACCTCCGGTCCACCTGGCGGGCGCCAGGCCCCGGGTCTCAGTGCTCCCGGTGCTGGGGAGGGAGGGCTGAGCGGGACAGTGACCTATATTCGGAGCGCGCATTGCTCAGTTCCCCCGCCCCGGGCTAGGGGAGCGCCCCACCGGCCAGGCAGTCCACCCGCCCACCCCCTCCCGGGGGCCACAGCCGAGGTCGCTGCGGCAGCTTGGGCCGCTTGAGTCAATGAACTGATTCCCGACAAGACAGATGTGAAATTCTCAGTCGCCTGCCGTCAGGCGGAGACTGAGCGCTCCGCGGCGGGGGCGGTGACGGGGCGGTGACGTCACAGCCAGGCCGCTGACGTCAAGGGCGCCCGGCCAGGAGTCCCGCAGCGGCCTGGCGTGCCCCGGCCTTCTGCAGCGAGTGCGTGTTTGTGCGCACACCTGTGTCTCCGGGCCTCGGGGGTCTCCACTGGGGCCATGGTTTGGCCCAAGTAGGCTGACTCCCAAGGGTGCGACCTCCCCCTCCTCTCTCCCCGCCCTCCTCTGTCTTTCCGCTTCTTTGTCCTGACTTTGCCATCTTCCCGCTGGCCGCACCCCCGGTGTCTCTGACTTTGGCCGTACCTAGTGCGAGCACATCCACACCCAGGCATTCACTCACATATGCACATAGGGGCCTACTGGCACACACGGGTGTGTGTCAGCAGGAAACACTGCAGACAGGCACACGGTGGAGCCCAGGGACACATACATACGTGCACACAGGGACCCACAAGAGTCTCCCCAGCCATACCTGCACACACATGCGCACACACACGCAGCCCTAGGCTGGCTGGGGGTGCTGCCGGCCCGACGGGGGACCTCTCAGCCATAGAGAAGCGGAGCCCCTAGCCTCAGCCCCGTCTTAGCCAGGCTCCCGGGCCCCAGAGGAGCATTAGAGGAGGGGTTGGAGAAGGGGCAGGAGAGGGGGAAGGGAAGCCTCGTCAAGGACACCAGCAAGGGAAGGGGAAAAAAAAATAAAGTGGAAGAAATAAAATCAAAAGGCTTTTAAGGCTGCTCTCCCCAAGTAGTTGATGTCTTGGCTGCGATTGCCGGCAATGAAATATTGTGCTCTCTGATCGCTTAATGCACCGCGCTCCGCAACCCCCTCCCCCAGCCAGTGGCAATCCTTCCCCTCCCCCTCCCCCGCCTCCTCCCCTTCCTCCCTGGCAGATCTACTTCCTTGCTCCCAGAAGGGCCCAGAATGTTTAATGGAGGGCACAGCTGATGCCACTTCCAGCCTGGCACTGACTGCAGGAGGGACACCCCAGCCCACAGCCTGGGCAGGAGGGGAGAGCCTGGCTGGGGGCTGTGCCCCGGGCTAGTGCCTGGCGGTTGCCGAGTGCAGGGCTCTCTCCCTGCAGAGATGCTGGCTGTGGGGGTCTTTGAGGTGTGACTGCACCCTCAGCCAGGAGGGGAAGGAAGTGAGGACCCGTGTGTCCCCTGCCCTTGAGAGGCTGGTGACATAGCTGGAGCTGGGAGACTGTGTGTGTTGAAGGAGGAGGGTTGGATAGGTGGGTGGATGGGGGATGTCTTGGCTCTATTTTCAGACTTCAGTTAAAAACTGAGCTCAGTAATGGTTAAAAGTCCTGGCTTTACGCATCAGCTCCCATTCCAGCTCCATCACTCCCTGGCTCTGTGACCTTGGGCAAGCCCGAACCTCCTGTGCCTAAGTTTTCACACCAGGAAGGATGGAGCAAATAACAGAAGCAGCCTCCTACAGTTACTGGAGGATTAAAAGAGAAAATATATGCAAAGTGTTTAGCACAGGGTTGGGTGCACAGGAGGGGCCCTAAGTGGGGCTAATTATCTCTGTAATCTCCCCAGTAGCTCCACCCCCTTGCCTGGCAAGGAGGGGTTGGCTGGGAGCAGGCTGAAGGTGGGGGTGCATGCAGCCCCTTTTCCCATCTTCCTCCTCCTCTCCCACCCTGGCTTCCACACCTGCCCCACCCCCAGGCAACTGTTCACTCTGCGCCTTTCTGTCAGGGCCGCCAAATTGGCCAAATCTCCGTAATGCTAAAAAATTGGTCCATTAGCTGGCAGGGAACATTGACAGGAAGGGAGAGCGGTGAGCATAGCCACCACAGATGTGCCAGGGGCACGGGGAAGGGGGCTGCAGGGCTCTCCCTGGGGAGCCAGCCCCCACGTGTGTGTGTGTGTGTGTGTGCGCGTGCACACCCAGGGTCCTGCTGGATGCCAGACATGCGCTGGGAGCTTGCACAGTGTCACCTCATGTAAACCCCACGACAGCCCTGAGAGGTTGGCCCTGTTATTCCCATGTTACAAATGAGGAAACTGAGGCTCACAGACAAGAAGGGCTCGAGCAAGGTCGTGCAGTTGGTGTAGGGGACAGGACTCACTCCCTGGTCTGAGATGCCACTAGCCTCCATGGGCCCCTCCCCAGCTGTCCCTGCGCCCCCACACACCCAGAACCTTGTTCCTGAAGGCTCTGCCCTCCATCCCTGCCTCCTGGCGCTGTCCCGTGGGGCTTTCTCCCAGCACTGGGGCAGCTGGCCAGGGAAGTTCTTCATGCTGGGGTCAGCCATGCCTGGTGGCTCCTCCTCGGGAGAAATGTGGGTGTGGGGAGGAGGCCATCGGGTGCTGCAGGAGGTGGAGAGGAGGGCTCAGGGCTTCTGGCTGTCCCAGCCATCCTTTGTGGAGGGAGGTGCTTAGACAGGATCACCCACACGCCGTTCTCTGGCTTCCCACCACAGGGACAAGGCTCTTCTCTGCCCTCCTGGAAGTGATCTCATTTTAAATCTCAGATAACCCCCTTGCCTGATAGTGGGTGA
Organism: Lepilemur ruficaudatus; assembly: GCA_963574885.1. Classification (NCBI taxonomy): domain Eukaryota; kingdom Metazoa; phylum Chordata; class Mammalia; order Primates; family Lepilemuridae; genus Lepilemur; species Lepilemur ruficaudatus. The sequence goes on from CAUYRT010019592.1 coordinate 45,199, forward strand.
TGTGTAGAGATTGTAACTTGGGTTCTGGTATCAAGCAGTTCAGGTTCAAGTCTTGCCTCTGTAACGTCCCAGCTCTGTGACTTGGGATAAGCCCTGTCATTGTAAGCCATGGCTTTCCCACCTGCAAAATGGGAGGATGATCATAGCACCTACCTCTGGAATGTTATGAGGATTCAAAGAGGTAAAACAGTGCCTGGTACAATGTGAGCCCTGATGGCAATGACGGTGGTGACAGTTTTGGTGAAAGTGATGATGATGATGATGATGATGGTAGTCACGGTGAATTTGGTGAAAATAGTGATGACAGACGAGGCGGCGGTGCTGCTGCCGGTGGAGAGGGGGTGATGACAAGGATAGGGTGCTGCAATTCCAGGCCACTGACGGGGAGACCAAGGCAGGGTGGGAGCTCAGAGATGCAGGGGATGAGGCAGATGGGTGCTGGACGGCCGGGCCTGTGCCTGCCCAGCGGCTGTTACCCCACTGCCTCCAGCCAGCTTGGGAGAAGGTGGGGCCTCCCTTCTCTCCAGCCTGCCTCTAGCTGGGCATCAGTCTGGGCTCTGGTCTGCCCATGGCGTCTGGCCCCACCCAGGCCTCTGGGAAGCATCCACAGGTCCAGGAGCTGATATGAGCCCTGGCTTGCGGTTGACCATGGGGTCCAGAGTGGCAGGCATGGACTAGTGTGTGGGCCTTGGGAAGGGGTCTCAAGGCTGTGATCCCTCCCACAGGGCTCTGAGGAGGGGCAGGTAGGGCTATGGAACACTGGTAGGCTCTGCAGGGAGGGGACAGTTACGTGCACTGGGTAGGCAGGTTGGTTGAGTTTAGGGTCAGACCAGTTCAAATCCAGCTCCACCACTGACAAGCCAGAGGTCCTTGGCTGTCAATCTTTCTGAATCTCGGCTTTACCTCTGTCCTGTCGCATGGGACAGTAGTTGCGTCTACCTGGTGGTAGCTGTTTTTGCAGGTTGGGCAGTCAGCAGAACACCTTCGCCAGGAAGGCACCCCGGAGATGCAGCTGACTTCATCATCATGGCCTTTACTGGCTCTCATGGGCTGCACAGACCCTGGCCTGGGCCATACCCAGGACGCCACGGGCTGGGCTGGCGGCTCCTGAGCTGTGCTCCGATGACATACCTCCTGAGCCCTCCCTGCAACAGGCACTTAGCCCCTGGCTCTCCATCGCCCCCACCCTCTGGCCTCCCCCTGCGCCCTCTCCACAAGCTGGCGAAGGCTCTGACGTGTGAAATAAAAAGAGATTTTAATTACCTCTCAGCAAAACAGCAATTAGAGAGAATCACAGCACAACAGCCGTCCCCTCCCCCACTCACCCAGCCAGGTCTGCCTTCTCCCCTTCTCTCCGGCCCCCACCCCAGCTCAGAGGCTGGATGTGACAGGAAGCCCTTCAGTTCAGCTCAGGCCCCCTGTCCCTGTGCCCCAGGGTGGGGTGGAGGAGCCAAAAGTCAGGAGGTGGTCTGTGCCGGGCATGGGCGTGGAGGGGTGCAAGGGGCTGTAGGGAAAGCCCCCCAGAGGATGAGGGCTGGTCCTTGTGCACATGCCTTGGGGATGGCCAGTGCCCCATCTCTCTAGGGTCTGTGTGGGCACCACAGGGCTATGCATCCACTGGGAGTGCCCTGGTCCATGCCTGTCCCCGTGCGTGTGGCCAGCACCGTGAACACTGTGTGCGCATGGAACCTGTCAGCAACCCGGGGCGGCGTAACCCTCAGGACCAGCAGGCTGTGCTGGGCAGGCAGCACATTGTCCCTCATCAGGCTTTTAAAATAATTGCATGTGACCCTGAGCAGTAGCGCTCTGTTTGTCGGCCACCCCCGCCCCAGACCCCGGCTGCCAGGGGTCACTGCTCTGTCCATCTGCAGAGCCTGGGGCACCTGTGCTGCACTTGGGGAGGGGGTGGGGGGTGTCCCCATGGGTGGCCTGAGGCTGGGGGCGGTGGGTGGTGGGTGGCTGATTGAAGCGGTAATTGCAGGCAGCAGGCCCTAGCTAATGCGCGCTATGATTAGGCTCCGTTACTGAGGGAGGCAGCTCAAGCATGGGAGTGGGGGCGGGGGGGCGGGGAGGCTGCCTATGAGGGGCTGACTGACAATCTTTCTCATGGGAGGGGGAGCAGGTGGCCACTGCTTCCTCTGCAGTGCCCCCCCGCAGATGTAGCTGGCAGGAGCAGCTTAGCCATGTGGGGAGAGCCAGGTCCTAGGGGTGGGAGAGGCACGGCCCACCGACACACATGCCCCCCCCCGCCCCGACCAAGGTCTACCAGCCCCTACTCGGTTGTCTGGGGGCCCAGCCCACCTGGGGAGCAGCAGTTTCTGGCCATTTATCTTGGGGTTTCCGTGCTGTGACACCTCCCAGCCACAATGCCAGGGAACATTGTCATTGGGTTGCAGAAGTCAGACTGGCTATGATTGGACAGATGGCAGCAGGGGCCCCAGTCCCACCTCCTCTCATCAGGTGCCACAGACACCAACCAGACACCCCGTGTGCCAACTGGCTCAGAGTCTGGCCCACCTGTCCATGAGGAATGGACCTCAGCATCCTCCATTTCATAGAGGCCCAGAGTGGTTACATGACTTTCCCAAGAACACACAGCAAGGGCTGGATCAGATCCTATGTTACCCTAGTGTCTCAGCTTGGCCACGTACCAGCTGTGTGACTTTGTGAAAGTCACTTAACCTCTCAGGGCCTCAGCTGCTTCCTCTGTAAACTGGTGATAATAGTAACCTAGGATTGTTGTAAGGATTGAATGAGATCACTTAGCACTTAGAGTCCAGGGCCTGGCCAGGAAGTCAGCTGCTGGCATTCTGGGCATGGCTTTGCTCTTTGCTCCATATCCCTGTGCTAGGCAGAGTCCTGATGCCCCTACACAGTGTACACACACATTCTCCATGTTATTCAATGGGACACAACTCTGGGGACTGTTATGATGGAATTTTGCAGACATAAGTAGGTTCCACTCAGTTGACCGTAGGGTAGGGAGATTATTGGGGTGGGCCAGACCTAAGCACGTGAGCCCTTTAAAAGCAGAGTTTCTCTGGCTGGCCAATGTGAGGAAGACAGAGATTCAAAGCACGTCAAGGATTCAGTTGTAGGGGAATATTCCCCAGTGCTGGCTTTGGAGGTGGAGGAGGCCACAGGGCGAGCAATGTGGGCGGCCTCGGAGAGCTGAGAGCCGCCCCTGCCGGCAGCAACAGATGGACACTGTGACAGTCCTTCATGGAACTGAATATTGTCACAACCACCAAGCCTGGAAGGGGACCCTGAGCCCCAGATGAGCACCACAGCCCTGGCCAACACCTTCATTTAGCCCAGTGAGACCCCGAGCAGAGAGTCTCGCCACACCAAGCCTGGACTGCTGACCTATAGAAACTGTGAGGTGATAAATGTTTGTTGTTCTAGTTGCTCAGTTTGTGGTAATTTATTTTGCAGGAATAGAAAACTAATAACCCTCTTCGTTGGTTCTGACACAGGCTCTGGGATGTCTTGCCAGGAGGGGAGCTTGATGCCTGGTGAAGGGCAGCCCCAGGTGTGGTGGGCACTCCCATCGTGTGGGTGTGCACCTGGCTGCCGGCTCCCTCTAGGAGGCCAGAGCACCTGCCTGAGGGGCTATGACAGGTGGCAGGGAGGGCAGGAACCTGGCGGCCAGGCTTCCTGCACAGGGGCCAGCCTGGAGTTGTGGGAACCTGGTATCCAGCTGCCTGTCCTCAAATCTGACCTATTGCCACAACCAGAGGTGTCTGTGGGAGCCCCTGCCATGTGCTGTCCGGCCCACACCCCCAGTGTGGGCAGCAGTGGGCAGCGGTGGGCATATACACAGTGTCGTATGGGTGAGTCACCACAGATCCAGACCCGGTGCTCTTGTCCACTATCCCACAGTTCCACTTTAAGGGGTCTCTGATACCCCCCCAACATACAGTCTAGAAGGAGGCCTCATCTCCAAGCCCCTCTGTCTCCTCCCCTCTGCAGCCCTGCTCTCTCTCCTACAAGGGACAATTAGTGGCCTCAGCTTTAATTAGCTACTGATCCCCTTCAGCTCCAATCACTTGAAATGATGATGGCGTGCTGGGGGAGGGACCTTGGGCTCAGGGACCCTGTGAGCCAAGTAAGAGGCCCTCCAGGTGCTGCTGGATTCTCTGCTTGTCCCGAGCCTGCCCCTCCCTGCGGTCACAGGCAGTGGGCCGCCAACCCCCACAACCTCATCTGCACCTACGTGGCAGCAGGAGCTGAGCAGCCTGCTGTGGCCTGTCCAGCACACGGGGAGGTCGAGGGGCCCGCTTGCCAGAGCCGCACACTGCAGGCTGCAGACCCCCACTGCCCCCTCTCTGCCCCCATTGCTGCTGCCCCACTTTGCCTCTGTCAATCTGGCCCCCACCTGACTCCATGGGCAGGGAGAACTGGGCAGTGGGCAAATCTGGGGTCCCAACAGAGCTGAGGAAAAGAGACTGTCATCATGAAAACACCGAGTCACAAGATAACGTCAGATGGGGACAAATGCAGTACAGGATGTACCCAGTGCAAGAGATAGAACACGGCTGGGCCACGTCAGACGGGATCCAGGAAGGGCTCGTGGAGGTGGGGACATCTGGAAAGCAGGTCAAGGCCCGGGCTGCAGGCCCTGAGAGTCCGCCCCACCCCCCAGACTCAGCACCCCCAGCACAGGTCCTGGGCCTGAGGTCCCACCTGGGCCCTCGCTCTGAGCTGCCTTCCCCTACACAGCTGCCCTTTCCATTCCCAGCAGGTAGTGTGCATGTCCTTGAGACTTTGAATGCAGTAGACATGGCTTCAAATCTCAGCTTCAACACTGATTAGCTGGGTGAACTCGGGCAACTTTCTTCCCTTCTCTGGGCCTCAGTCTCTTCCTCTGTATACTGGGCCAACAGTGGGGCTCCAGGTGAGGTTATCTTGAGACTCAGTGGGGAGAGGTAGATAGAGGGCTCAGCACAGAGCATGGCACCTGGGGGCTGCTCTGCCCCTTACCATGGTGGTCCCATCCAAGTTGGAGCTCGGGCCTCGCTGCACTCAGCCAGCTCGGGCTCTGGGCACCCTCTGCCTGGCGCACACCAGGCTCTAGCCTGGGCACAAGAGGGAACACCGCACTCCCACCTGGGGGGGCTTCAGACTGCTTTCTCAGGTGGGGGCCTGTGAGGGGGGTCCTGGAAGCTTGAGATGGACCTAAAGGAGGGACACAGGACTGGGGACAAGGCACTTGAGTGGAGGGGACAGCTGGAACAAAGGCCTAGAGATGGGGCTGCACCACAAATACAGTGGGCTTGAGGAGGAAGGACACTCGGGGGAGTGTGGATGGGTCAGATCTAGGGGCACTCAGCAGCCACAGCAGCCAGGGGTTCACAGAGGCCATGGGGCAGGAACAGGCAGGACCAAGGAGCACCTGGGCAGGGAAGAGGCCCCTTTTCCAGTAAGAATGGGAGGAGTAAGGGCCAGAGCTGGAGACAGGAAAGGGATGCGAAGGAGAGCAGGAAGAAGCGAGAAGTCCTTCCAAGGCTGGGTTTGGAGAGCAGTGAGCTTCCAGGGCTGGCGGTACAGGTGGCACCTGGGGCCAGAGCCAAACGCCTGGGCACAGCATCCAGGGGGTGGAGGAGGAGCAGGAGCCAGGCAGGGTGGAACGTGGGTGGGCAGAGAGGGAGGGTGAGAGGCAGGACTCTGAGTTAAGGCCTTCGGATTTAGAGACCAGACAGGTGTGGATGAGACAACCTAAGGGTCCCTCAGTCAAGGACGGTGACCCTGAGGACTTCTGTGCAGGGGCAGGTAGGAAATGCCAGCACGGGCCTCTGGGTACTGATGAGATCCTCAAGACATAGGGCCACATGGAGAAGCAAGTCACTAAACCACGCATCCTATAGTGTCCTATTTATTAGAAATAAATCAGTAGAATACAGATGCCCACATGGGCCCAGACGTCATGCTGAAGCGGTCACAGAGCTAGCCTGGCCTTACCCAGGAGGGCCTTCATGTTTGTCCTGTACATATTTGTGTGGCTTCAACCTTTTAAAACAAGAATGTATTTATATATTTCTTCTATAAAATAAAACATTGATCTAGAGGTCAGAAGGTGATCCTGAAAGTAGTCTGTGCACAGTGGGGACAGAAGCTGACCACAGAGTTGAAAGTGGAAGTGAGGGGGTGCAGCGGAGTGGAGGAACGGCCCCTTCTTGTTGTCTGATGGGCCTTAGAGAAAAGGAAAAGTGTGTCTAAGGACCCGAGAGCCTGGGCAGGTTTGTAGGCAGCTGCTGTGCCTAGTACAAGGCCTGGAACTGGGGGACCCTTCACACAGGGGCTCTCCATGAGCTGATCACAGCTGTCACCTGAGCTTACTGCATGTGTCCTCTGTGCTGGGCTCCAGAAGGGGCTGCAGGTTACACAGATGTAGGAAGAACAGGGACTGTCACAGGAGAGAACTTTGCATTTAGTGATTCCATGTAATGGGCCCGTGGAGGCAGCGCCCAACCAGATGGAAGAGACCACTCTCAAGAAGGACGACTGGCAATCGGCAGATGGAAGAGGGAATGGAGGAAGGGTGTTCCGGGCAGCCCGCACAGCAAGTGCTAAGGCCTGAGGTTTGAGAGAGCCAGCTATGCTTGGGAAATGAACGTTTATCAGAGTGACCAGAAGGGGGGGGGAGACAGAGAGAAGGACAAAGAAGGGCTGAGAAGAGGCCACTGCCTCTTGCGCACATTACGGTGTGCAAGCTCAGTCATGAGGGCTGAGAAGGGGGTTCTGGGAGCTGCAGGCCCGGGCAGCCATCCAGTATGGAGTGGGCCGTGCTAGGGGGAAGGGCCCAGCAATGGAGCTCAGCAAGGGTCTGGCCTGGCTGGAGGAGCTACTTGAGTCCAGCCCAGGGAGGGCCAGGGAGTTTGGGGAGGTGATGGGCCAGGCCAGGGGCCCAAGGGCTGCCCTTGAGACATAGGAATCTGAAAGCCAGTAGAGCACAGGACTCTGCTGTCCCTCCCCCTTGCCTGGCCAGAAGCAGACCCCACTGGAGGCTCAGGCAGTACTGATGGGCACCCCTCACCCCTATGGGTCATCACATCAGGGAGGAGTGGAGGCACAGGGCTGGATGGTGGGTACAGGGACCTTTGGGGGCCCTCAGGTCTGCTGTGGGCACCCCGCTTTCCAAGGGGAGCCTGAGTCAGCACTGTGGCTGCCGCCCCGCGGCTCCAGTCTTTCTCCGCCCCCTCCCTGCTACCCCAGCCTCTTGGGAGAGTCATTTCATTTCTCAAATTAAAAATCCATTTTGCGCTGTGAATAATAGATGGGATGAGGCCTGGGAGGCTGGGCGGAGGGCAGGAACTGGTTGGGGGGTGGTGTATGCAGGGCACAGAAGATACCACAGAATTGTTGGGAGGGTGGGGGCTGGCTGGACAGGGTGGAGGCTGGGGGGCCTCGCCCAGCTGCCTCCCTGTTCCAACATACCGAAGCAGGGCTGGGGGTTCTGTCCTCGCCACATGTGCAAGCCAGAGGGGACGGAAATGGGTCTGACCACGACTGGGCTCCAGGCTAGGCCAGGCCTGAATTTGGGTTGGCAGCCTTCCCTTGGAGCAAGGCGCTTAGCACCTCACCTGATGGACGCTTCACAGATGCGAGTCCTTAGTGTGAGCACTGCTGTGCTGCGAGTTGTGGCTGCTCAGGGTTCCTCTTCCAGAACCCAGATCCAGTGATGCCACATCTGGTGGGGTGGCGGGGATCTGCCCTTGGTCAGAGAGGAGACAGAGGTCAGCTCCCGAACCCCCCACCTCTGCCCTGTGCAACCCCTCCCCCCCAAGCTGGGTATGTAGCTGCCTCACTCAGGGCTTGGCTGGACTTAGCTGGGCACTGCTGTGGCCTGTCATTCTCTTGCTCACAAGTCATGGAGTCACTTTGGCAATTAGGGGTGAGGGGGAGCCCCAAAAGGAGAGGAAGGGAGTGGGAGGCCAGGTCACTGCCAACCCCCTACCCCCCATCTACAGCCTCAGCTTCCCTTTCTGGAGGGGTGGAAGAGCCAATTAGGGGGGCCTTGCCCTGCTTACTGGCAGGCTGGGTAGGGGTGACCAGGACTGAATGGCCAAAGAGCCCAAAGCCAAGTCAAGTCCGGTGGGCCCCCATTGCTGTGCTCTGGGTTGGAGTCAGGCCAGAGGAGGCTCGTCAGGTGAGCGTGGGGGATGAATGGAGAGCCAGGCAGGCAGGGCCCTGGCTGGGAGTCGGGAGGCCCACGAACAGATCAATGGCAGCTGAGCCTCCGGAGGGATGGCCAGAAGGGGTCCCCTGAGCTGGCCTGGGAGGAAGGGGGGAGAGGGAGGGCTGAGGACCTGGATCCCCCACCTCGGGTGGCTGGAGCAGGAGAGTCCCTAGGGAAGCATGTTTGCCTCTGTGCCTTTCTGTCGGAAGAGCGTCGGCTCCCTGAGACAATATCCATTTTTATATTTCTTGGAAATTTCACGGCATTCATTTCGGGGAAAATAAAAGCTGTCATTGCTGGAGAAATGATACCAATCAGGGCCTGAAAAGGCTGGAAAATTATCCTCCTGGAGACGGAACATTGAGGGAAAAATGCAGATTAAAAGCACAAAGAGCCACTTTGCCACTTCCCTGCCCTCCCCTCCCCCTCACGGAATCACCCATTTTAAGTAATTCCATCTCTCCTCGCCAGAATTAACAGGACCCGAGAAGAAGGCACGGGGCAGAGGAGGACCTGGGGTGGCCAGAGATGGAGGCAGAAGATCCCGAGTGGGAGCTCAGAGATGCAGCAAGGGACACACAGAGGACAGGCAAGACAGGGGCAGAGGCGGCCACTCAGGGCCAGGGGCCCAGTATCTGAGCTGATGCTCTGCCCTTGAGTCCCCACCCTGTCGTGGTTTTTATCAGAGGGCACACCACGGCTGTCTCAGATATTGTTTAGGCCAGTCCTGCAGGCTGGAACCCGAGGTCCGTGACCCATGTGGTCCAGGCCTGTGGCTACGGTGCGGATACAGGCAGAAGCAGCCTCTGCCTCCAGACAGAGGGGTGGCCCGACCTTTAAAAAGCAAGTTCAACTGGGAGAAGGCAGGGCTGGGTAAATTCAGAGCCCCCGCCCAGCCCGTCCTTCCACCAGTCCACATACCAGGGTCCCTAGGCCAGGCCTGTGTGAGGACTGGGCTTCTGGGGGCGGGAGCAGGCTCAGCCCTCCCTGTGTTAGGCAGGAGGCCTCTCTCACTTCTCTGGGCCTTTTCTCCCTACCTGGGCCAGGGAAGTCCTGAGCCAGGGCCGGCTAAGCGCAGTCTCAGCCCTCTGCCTGCAGGGCTCTCCTCTGCTCCCCCTCCACCAGGGTTGGGGGCAGGCAGTGGGCCAAGAAGAAGCCCCGAAGCCCTCGGGGAGGGCTGCCCCCGGGCAGGGGCTGGACGGAGGACGAGGAAGGCCCTACCGCAGGTGCGCTGGGCGCCAGGCACCGCGCGGCGGACACGGGCCCCTGCGGGCGGCGCCCCAGCCCCTCGGAGGAGCCTCCGGGGTGGTGGTCCAGTCTCGTGGGCTTGCTGGGACAGCCGCGTCTCCTTCGCTCCGGCTTCAGCCGTTCCCGGCGGGCTGGTGGGCGGCTCTAGTAGGGGCGCGGGATCCGAGGGGACCCCTCCCGGGAGGAGCAGCTGCCCCGGAGTCCCGACCGGAGTCCGTGCACTACCCTCGGGAGCGTGTCCGCGCTGCCACCGCGCAGCCAGGTAGCCCGGAGGGACGCAGGCAGAAGGAGGGGGCGAGGGGCCGGCGGAGGAGGGTGGAGCCGCCGGCGCGCCCCCTCCCTCGAGCCGGCGGGCGGCGCGGCGCGGCGGGCTCCGCGCGGTGGCAGAGGAGGCGGCGGGCGCACCGGGAGAGCGGTCGCCGCGCCGCTGCGCTCCGGCCCCAGGCCCCGGCTCGGGCCCGACCCGCTCTGTCCCCGCGCGGCCCCGGCGCGCACCTGCGGGGTAAGTGTCGGCCGAGTCCGCAGTCTCCACGGCCACCATCGCGGCCACCTCCGCGGCCGCCGCGCCGAGCCTCCTGGCTTTGTCTGAGTCCTCGCGGCTGCGGCTCCGGCTGCGGCTGCGGCTCCCGGGCTCGGCTCTCGGGCTCCGCGGACTGCGCGGCGCGGCGCGGCGCCAGGGCTCGGGTGCGCCAGGCCAGCTCGCGCACCGCCGGGGGTGAAACTTCGCCCAAGTTTGGGTTCCGGGGAGAACCTGTTGAAGCCCGGAGTGGCCCGGGGCGGGCATGGGGACGGAACCGGTCTCGGAACCTCCGCCAGGGCCGTCGGGGTCGGGGTGTCTTCCAGACTCTGAGCCGACGGCGCGCGCCTCTGGGGAAGGGGCTGGTGGGCATTCGGGCTGCGGAGCAGGAGGAGCCAGGGATGGGACTAGGAGTGGTCCCGCGGACTTCCGCGAGGACAAAGTTTGGTTCTTTGGTCGCTTTGTTGAGCATCTCAGTCTGGTGCGGAGAGTGGGAAGCACTTCGGAGTCCGCATAGACGCGCTCCTGACCACACCTCCTTTCTCCAGTCTCGCTCTTCCCCCCTCCCCCACCCGGCCTTGGCTGTGGCAGGTTGCAGACAAGAAGGGCAAAGGGAAGAGAGACAGCCTTTCGGCGAAGGCCTACTACGTGCCAGGCCACGTGGCCGGCGCCTGCTGTTTTATATCAGGGGCCTCCCAAGCCTGCGGCCGGCATGTGTGTGCAGGCAATTGGGAGGCAGGAAAGGACTCCACTGCATGCCGGGGCGAGACGACCGCGCTGAGCTTTCCCCTTCTCTCATTCGCAGAGTGGGGAGGCCTGGGCCTGCGGCTGGGGGCTCTGCCCCTAGGCCCAGCCCCGCCTCGCCGTGCTCGTGGGACCCGTCTCTGAGCCTGCTTCTGTCCTTCCCGCAGCTGCGGCCGGCCCTGGGGCCATGCGGAGGCCCGCAAGGAGGCCGGCGGCCAGGCGCATCCTGTAGCGGCGGTGGCCAAGGGGAACCATGGAGGCCCCGTATTCGATGACTGCGCACTACGACGAGTTCCAGGAGGTCAAGTACGTGAGCCGGTGTGGCGCGGGGGGCGCGCGCGGAGCGTCGCTGCCGCCCGGCTTCCCGCTGAGCGCGGGGCGCAGCGCCTCCGGGGCCCGGGCCGGGCTGCCGCGCTGGAACCGGCGCGAGGTGTGTCTGCTGTCGGGGCTGGTGTTCGCCGCGGGCCTCTGCGCCATCCTGGCGGCCATGCTGGCGCTCAAGTACCTGGGCCCGGGCGCGGCGGGCGGCGGCGGCGCCTGTCCCGAGGGCTGCCCGGAGCGCAAGGCCTTCGCGCGCGCCGCGCGCTTTTTGTCCGCCAACCTGGACGCCAGCATCGACCCATGCCAGGACTTCTACTCTTTCGCGTGCGGCGGCTGGCTGCGGCGCCACGCCATCCCCGACGACAAGCTCACGTATGGCACCATCGCGGCCATCGGCGAGCAGAACGAGGAGCGGCTGCGGCGCCTGCTGGCTCGACCTGGGGGTGGCCCGGGCGGCTCGGCTCAGCGCAAGGTGCGCGCCTTCTTCCGCTCGTGCCTCGACATGCGGGAGATCGAGCGGCTCGGCCCGGGGCCCATGCTGGAGGTTATCGAGGACTGCGGGGGCTGGGACCTGGGCGGGGCGCCAGAGCACCCAGCGGCTGCGGCGCTCTGGGACCTCAACCGTCTGCTGTACAAGGCGCAGGGCGTGTACAGCGCGGCCGCACTCTTCTCGCTGACGGTCAGCCTGGACGACAGGAATTCCTCGCGCTATGTCATCCGCGTGAGTGCGTCTCCCCAAGCACCCTGCAGGCAGCCGCGGACTCAGGGCACTGTTGCCCAGCCTGCAGGGTCCCCTTGCCCCGGACGCTAGTGCAGAAGGGGAGGGGAGAGGAAAGGAAGGGAGCACGCAGGGGCAGAACGCGGGAGGAGGGCGCGAGTAATTTCCCTTGGGTAATTGCAGTGTTTAGCGGAGCCGCGGGAGCCGCAATTTCCCAGGCCTCTGGCAGACGGTGAGGGCGGGAGGGATGTACTGTGGGGCTGGGGATGCCAGGGGTCCCAATTCTCAGTGCCAGGCCCCGCGAGTTCCCCGCACAGGTGGGGAAAGTGCAGGCTTACAGGGGAAGGATTGGAGGCTGGGCTCTGCTGCGGTGCCCCCAGGCTGGGACTGGCAGCCATCAGGGCTTTGTCCAGCTTGTCTGGGTGGAGCTAGGGGCTGGTGTCTGTGTGCTCCTGGGGCTTGTGACAGTGGATGTCTGGCATGTCCTGTGTTTGAGCATTTGGGGGGATTCAGTCTGTCTGGGGAGCTGGCATGTTTATCCCTGGTCCCTCTCTCCCTCCCCAGATTGACCAGGACGGGCTCACCCTGCCAGAGAGGACCTTGTACCTAGCTCAGGACGAGGAAAGTGAGAAGGTGCTGGGCCATGGGATGGAGTTGCAGGGAAGGCCTGGGGCCCTGGGAGAGGTAGACCCGGGCCGGCCTGTCCCCCACTCTGGAGGAGCCCCCTCTCCCGGTGCAGGTCCTGGCAGCATACAGGGTGTTCATGGAGCGTGTGCTCAGCCTCCTGGGTGCCGATGCGGTGGAGCAGAAGGCCCGGGAAATCCTGCAGCTGGAGCAGCGGCTGGCCAACGTGAGCAGGCAGGGCCTGGGGATGCCGTGGGCTGGGGGAGGGGACCATGGGGAAGTGCTGGGTCCATTCTGCTCTCCGCCTCCAGATCACTGTGTCAGAGTATGATGACCTCCGGCGAGATGTCAGCTCCATGTACAACAAGGTGACGCTGGGGCAGCTGCAGAAGATCACCCCCCATGTGAGTGTGGCCCCATCCTGACAGGCAGAGTAAGGGCGGTGCGATTCTGGGACCACTGGGTGACCCCTCCACAGAGAAGGGCAAGGCTTTCCCTATCCACAGGCTCCTGTGTCCCCTTGTTGCCTCTCCCTGACCCCCTCCCCATCCTCGCTGGCCCCTGTCACTCCCAGCCTCACTGTCCCTGCCCTTGGCCCCACAGCTACGGTGGAAGTGGCTGTTGGACCAGATCTTCCAGGAGGACTTCTCAGAGGACGAGGAGGTGGTGCTGTTGGCCACAGACTACATGCAGCAGGTGTCCCAGCTCATTCGCTCCACACCCCGCAGGTACGGCTGCAGATCAGCCACCCTGCCCACTGCCCCAGGCCCCGCCCCTATGCCTTGAACCTGTCGACCGTGTGAGCTTTGAGTTTCCAGCTCCACCTCTGTCCAGCTGGCACACTGGGGAGGCAGGTAGCGCCTGCGAGATAGGAGTCCAGAGCCCTAGGTTCACGTCCTGACTCTCCCACCTGCTCTGTGGGCCCCTGGGCAGGGCTGTGAGCTTCTGGAGCTGCAGTTTCCTCACCTGGGGATAGCTAGAAAGGGAAAGTGTGGCCACAACTCTGCTGTCCCAGGGATTCCCTGAGGAGAGCCTCCTGGTCTCTGCCCACCTTGGGGAGGAACCGAGGCCTCTCCAGGCCAGCTCTGAGGTAGGTCACCCTTAAATGCCCAGTTTCCCTCCCCATAGCATGTGAGCAAACGATGCTCACCCATCAGCATCGGGGCCTGTTGTCAGTAGCAAGAGTGTCCTGCTATGTGACTGGGGCTCAGGACTTCCAGGGTCAGCCTCTACACACCTGGAATGATCTCGCTTTCCCCCTTCTTTATGGGAGCTGTGGGGGTGCTGGGTCCAGCCCCAGCTGGGGGGCCTAGGGTGGGGTGGGAGGCACCCTTGGGTGGCCCATATGCATATCTGGATACTCACCTGCTTCACATGGCCCCCAGGATCCTGCACAACTACCTGGTGTGGCGCGTGGTGGTGGTCCTGAGTGAGCACCTGTCACCACCATTCCGTGAGGCACTGCATGAGCTGGCACGTGAGATGGAGGGTAGCGACAAGCCGCAGGAGCTGGCCCGGGTCTGTCTGGGCCAGGCCAACCGCCACTTTGGCATGGCACTTGGTGCCCTCTTTGTACATGAGCACTTCTCAGCTGCCAGCAAAGCCAAGGTGGGCAGCCCTGGGTTTAGTTGGGGGTGCAGGTGCCGAACTGAGTGGGGAGCCCTTCTATGGCCTTGTCCAAGTGTGGGGTGTCCCTACATTCCCCCTGCAATCAGGGCAGTTGACCTGGCTTAGGGCTCAGTCCTCTCTGCTCCTCACCAGGCCTCCTCCTCCAGGAAGCCTGCCTGGTCTGTCAGCCGCAGATGGCCCTCCCTGCCAATCCTTCTCGGCCATGCTCAGGAGGCCTGGCCTGAGCAATGTCCATGGTCATTGCTGCAGCAAGTGCCCCTTCCAGACAGGGAGCTTATTGTCGAGGGGGCAGCTCCCGGGTCCCCACCTCCAAGGTCTCCCCTTGGTGCTCAGCACCAAGCCCTGAGCTTAGAAGTGGTGGGGAACGATAGGGGCACCCCCTCATGGCCCCCCCTCAGCGGTCCCAGAGTGAAAGCCTGCTCAGTCAACCCTTGCTCCTGATCCCTTGACCCGCAGGTACAGCAGCTGGTGGAAGACATCAAGTACATACTGGGCCAGCGCCTGGAGGAGCTGGACTGGATGGACGCTGAGACCAAGGCGGCTGCTCGGGCCAAGGTGAGCTGGGCTCTCATCCCATCTGTTGGTTCCATGCACATTATTGAGTGCCTACTGTGTGCCAGTGAAAGAGAACAAAAGTGCTGGGTGCAGCAGCTCATGCCTGTAGTCCCAGTAACTCAGGAGACGAGGTGGGAGGATTGCTTGGGCCCAAGAGCTCGAGGCTGCAGTGAGCTATGATCGTGCCACTGCCCTCCAGTGTGGCTGAGAGAGCAAGACCCTGTCTCAAAAAACAAAAGGGCAAAGATATCTTCGTGGAGGAGATGTTACCCAGCCAGCCTTCCCCACCTTGATGCCCACACCCAGGCTGCCCTGGCACTACCCCCTTGGTAGTGGTGGGGGGCTGTCTTCCGAGGCTCCTGGCCACTCTCACCCAGCCCCTGGCCCGCAGCTGCAGTATATGATGGTGATGGTCGGCTACCCGGACTTCCTGCTCAAACCCGATGCCGTGGACAAGGAGTACGAGGTGGGCCCCGTCCCCGCCAGTGCAGCCTGACCCTCAGCTGATGGCGCCCACCGGGGCAGGCAGCCTGCACGGCCAGCTGTGGCCCTGCTGTGTTGAGCCCTGCCCTGGCCTGGCGCTGACTTCCCGTACCCCATGCAGTTTGAGGTCCATGAGAAGACCTACTTCAAGAACATCTTGAACAGTATCCGCTTCAGCATCCAGCTCTCAGTCAAGAAGATTCGGCAGGAGGTGGACAAGTCCACGTGGGTGCCTGGCCCAGAGCTGGGGCCAGAGGAGGGTCATGGGGAGAGGGCTCCTATCCGAGGGCAGGGGCTGGGGGGCGAACTGCCCTATACCCTGTGGGTATGGGGATGCAGGGGCCTGCCCAGGGCATGGGGTTGGGACCCAGCCCAGGATGGCCCTGATGTACTTGGCCGCCACCGGGGCGGCCTGTAAGTAGGAGGCTAGGTGGTGAGGGTGGTGGGGGAGGGCGTGTGCCCCCAGCTGAGCCCAGCCTTCCTCCCCAGGTGGCTGCTGCCCCCACAGGCGCTCAACGCCTACTATCTACCCAACAAGAACCAGATGGGTAAGGGGCGTGTCCCCATGGGGTGGGGCCTGAACGTGGGTGAGTCTCCTGCTGACCACACCTTCCTTGCAGTATTCCCTGCCGGCATCCTGCAGCCCACCCTGTACGACCCTGACTTCCCACAGTGAGTACAGACCTTGCCCCAGAAGCCGCCATGCGGACTTGTCTGCTAGGTGCGTGAGTGTGCGGTTCAGCTCCGATGGCTCCGGAACCTGGCTCAGTCCTGGTTCCTGTCGTCACACTTCATCCTTGGTTACTTAGAAAAATGTATAGGTTTTATTTTTTTTAACTCCCTGGGTTCTTCTTTTCTTGTTTGAGGTTTGGTTAGGTGTTTCAAAAATGGAGTCACTGTAGTGATGGGATAGCCAGACCCACATGTGGGTGCCTCAGTGTCCCTCCTGTCTCCCTGAAGCCCTGTTGCACTCCCCTGCCAGCTCTGTTAGATGTTATTTCCTGCAAGGCAGCTGGACAGGCACTGCTGGCCTCTCTCACATAGCTCTTGAGGAAGCTGGGGCCTGAGTGCCCCAGGACTCCACACAGATGCCTCCTTGGCCTCCCTGTGCCAGCTCCTGGCCTGGCTGGGGGCCTTTCAGGTCTGGGCAGCAGCGGGGGCTCCTGGAGAGCTGATGACTGGGGCCTGACACTGCTACTGTGGCCCAGGTCTCTGAACTACGGGGGCATTGGCACCATCATTGGGCACGAGCTGACCCATGGCTACGATGACTGGGGTGAGGCTTGCTGGGGCCTGAGAGGGTGGTCAGGGGAGGGTAGGATCGCAGTGAGTGGGACAGGTGGGCGGAGGGGAGGGGTCTCTGGGGGGAAGGTCAGCCTCGGCCTGCTCGCCGCCCATAGGGGGCCAGTATGACCGCACCGGGAACCTGCTGCACTGGTGGACGGAGGCCTCCTACAGCCGCTTCCTGCGCAAGGCCGAGTGCATCGTCCACCTCTACGACAACTTCACTGTCTACAACCAGCGGGTGAGACCCCCCACACCGGCCCCTGTGCCCCCAGTTGGCACAGACTAGGAGCGTCATGCACACCCACGTGCACATGCAGCCCGAGTCCCTGCACACACACTTGGTTCCTGTGCACACTCACATGGGCACGTGACAGTTCACACGGACTCATGGGCACATGGGGTGGGGGTGGGGGTGGGAGCAAGGTGGTTGGAGCCCCACTCAAACCCTCTGGGCAAGGACAGGAGAGGGTGGGCAGGAGTTAGGGGCCGGGGCCCAGGGCACGCCGCTGGAGGGAGGCCAGCCAGGACCCAAGCCGCCCTGACCTGCTCCCTGCCCGGCAGGTGAACGGGAAGCACACGCTTGGCGAGAACATCGCAGACATGGGTGGCCTCAAGCTTGCCTACTACGTGAGCCGCCCCGCCCAGCCCTCGGCCCTGCGGGAGAGGGGTGGGGAGCCGATAAGAGGTCCAGATGAGACAGAGCCACCCTCCCTGCCCATCCTGCTGAGCTCCGGCCGGTGGGGGCAGGGCCTGTGCGGGGCACACGATCCGCCAGGAAGAGAAGGACTCGCAGGCCCCGCCTTCACAGGGAGAGCAGATAGGGCTGCCTGGAGGGGGTGGCACTTGCCTGGAGGGGGTGGCACTTGCCTGGAGGGGGTGGCACTTGCCTGGGTCAGGGACTCTGCAGAGCTGGGCTGGCATCCAGGGCCGGGCTGACCCGGTGGAGGGTGGAGAGGGGCAGTGCCCAGGGCAGGGAGGGCACAGAGCCCCACGCTGTCTGCGCCCCCAGGCCTATCAGAAGTGGGTGCGGGAGCACGGCCCAGAGCACCCGCTGCACCGCCTCAAGTACACGCACAACCAGCTCTTCTTCATTGCCTTTGCCCAGGTGGGCCGCGTGGGGGCTGGACTGGGCTGGGGGGTGGGGACACAGCATCCAGGCTTGGTCCCAGCCCTGCCTGAGCTAGGCCTCTCATGGCCAGACCTGCGGGTCCAGCCTGTCTCCTGTCACCGTCTCCTCAGAGGGGCCCTGTGATTCTGGTGGGGGCTGTAAGGCCTAATGTGTCTGGTGTGGGGACAGTAGATGCCTGGCCTCATCTCCCCCTCTCCTCCCTTCCATCCCCTCCCGGGTCCAGAACTGGTGCATCAAGCGGCGGTCACAGTCCATCTACCTGCAGGTGCTGACCGACAAGCACGCGCCTGAACACTACAGGTGTGCCCCGCCTGCCAGGCCTTGTCCCCTTGTGTGGTGGGGGTGAGAAGGGACAGAGTCAGCCCTGGCAGCTTGGTGGGTGTGGCTCCTGGCCCCACAGTGCACGGGTCTCTCCCCCACCCCAGGGTGCTGGGCAGCGTGTCCCAGTTCGAGGAGTTTGGCCGGGCCTTCCACTGTCCCAGGGACTCGCCCATGAACCCTGTCCACAAGTGCTCTGTGTGGTGAGCCTGCTGCCTGCCCACACGTCCCCGTCGCCCTGCACGCATTGCCTCCTGCCGGCTGCCGGGGCAGGCATGTACCCGGCGCCAGCCTCTCTGGGCACCACCCGCCTCCCCAGTCCCTCCAGGACCTGACCCCCTG
Source organism: Lepilemur ruficaudatus (assembly GCA_963574885.1). Taxonomy (NCBI): domain Eukaryota; kingdom Metazoa; phylum Chordata; class Mammalia; order Primates; family Lepilemuridae; genus Lepilemur; species Lepilemur ruficaudatus. Next base: position 63,293 of record CAUYRT010019592.1, read on the forward strand.
CTGGCCCTCGCTTCATGAGGGGTCTGGAGCAGGGGTGGGGTTGGGCTGTGGGAAGGTTGGGGGCAGATACTGGGGTCACCAGCCTGGGCTCTGGGGGGCCAGACCTCCTGCCGGGCTGGACTGTACAAGCCCCACCTTTGCTGTTTTCTTGCTGCTAAGTCTGGTCAATAAATCGCTGTACTGTTGCCTCGGCCTCTTCAAGGGCTCCCAGGGCGGAGCTGGAGAGCGCCCTTTGTGAGAGGGCTCAGGCCTAGCACAGATGGGTCCCTAGGAGCACCTTCTGGTCACCCTGTCTCAGTCCCCTCTGTCCCACCTCCCTGGGCTCATCTGTCTTTTCCACCAACCTCTGATTCCTCCCTGGCCCAGCCTCCCTCCTCAAAGCTTTGCCTGGGGTTCACCCTCAGTTCAACCTTGCAGTTCAGTAACCCGCATTCCAGGGTGATGCTGGGACTTATGTCCCCTGAATGTCTGAAGCAAGAGAAGCTGCTGCCATGTCTTAGCCAGGCCCTTGGCATCAGCTTCCCCTCTGGAAAGGGGGATTGTGGCCCGCGGTTACATGGAGGTGGGGCTCTTGGCATGGCCGAGGGTGGACGGGGAGCAGGGCATGCTTCGTGGGCTGGACCTAGCTGCCTGGCCGGCCCCGCCCAATCACGGAGGGCAGCAAGGGGAGGGAGGATTCTCATGTTGGGAGCCCTTCTTGGGCGTCCCCAGCATCTGCATTGATGGGGCACAAGCGAGTGCCTGCCCTTCTTCCCAGGTCTGTTTTCTTACTACAGGGGCAGCGTAGAGGGGTTAATCCCTCCCTGGGCACTGCCCTCTGTGGCCTGTCCCCATCTCCCACATGGCAGTGGTGAATCTCTTGCCAGCCCCGCTCCTGTCCTCATATTCAGAGAACATCTGACCTTGCCCTGCCCCTGGACTTGAGTGACGTTTAAAAAGTCCCTGTGATCTGAGCCTGGGGTACCCCAACAACACGTGGCCCTGAGGAGGGGGCTGGAACTGAGGACACCATGGGAGTGGCCAGTCTAGGAAGGGTGGGTGGGTGGCACTGGGTTCTGAGGTGCCAGGGAGACAGCAGAGCGCACAGTGCTCGGTCCTGGGCATGGAGCCGGCTCAGGTGCTTGTCAAGGGCTTCTTTGTGGCACATTCTTTGGAGGACCCTGGACCCCATGGAGGTGCTGTGTGTCTGGACCTGTCCTTCTGGGCTGGGCATACGCATACCCGTGCCCCTTGGGCAGCTGAGACAGAGGGGCACTCCTCTCCCTTCCTTGACCTACCACCCTTCACGGGGTGGTGCCTGGGACCCTCCCACCCCTCTGGCCTGGGGTCCTGCTGGAATCAGGGTCCTCAGGCCCCGCCCCCTTGCTCCCACCCTGGGCTCTCCCAGGCCCCAGCTGCACCCGAGACCAATCCTCTTGGGGTCAGGAGACCTGTGGGATGAGCCTTCAGCAGAAATGATAGGGTCACTTCTATCCTGCTCAGAAAATGCAGTGAGGCCTGGACACTCCCGGGGCCAAGCCCCTCCCCCTCTGTGCCCTTCTGAGGACCCCAGTGGTGACCAGTTGGAGAGTGGCCTGGGAGAGGACGCGATGTTCCCGGTCTGAAGGCTGGCCCAGAGCAGGTGTCCTGATGCCCAGTGGCACTGTGTGTCACCAGGCCCTAGGGGCCTCCTCACTGCAATCCAGTGAGGTGGACAGAGCCACGGACGTTCCTTTAACAGATGGAGCCTTGTGCCCAGCTCAAGGCCACACTGCTTGTGTCAGGATGGCATGTCTTGGGTTCCCAGTCCTGTGGAGCTCGGTGTCCATACTAGACTCAGTGTCAGCACTCAGCAAATTCTGTTAGGAAACAACATACGTAGCACAGACCATGGCCATCTCCTTGTCTGTCAGGCCCTGGACTAGGAGCCACCCTGGGGATTTGCTGGCTGACTCTCCTGGGGTGGAGGAGTGTGAATGAGCTCAGCACAGCTGCCCACCTGGCCTCAGTTTCCCTTGTGTTCAGTGAGGGGCATCAGCTCAGCTGTGAAGTCCCTTCCCGGGTAATTCCAGAAGTGGCGGTGGGCCAGGTGGTTGTAGGGTTGGCTCAGTCCGTCCCTGAGGGCGGGCTCACCCCAGCAGTGGGCTCCTCTGAGCACAGCTCGCTGGCCAACAGAACGCAATCTCAGCTCAGCACTTAGTAGCGGAGAAACCAAGGAGCTGCGATGATTTCCACGTGTGCTTAAGCTGCCACCTGTGTGCTTACATGTGGCGGGCTTCTGCTCCACCTCGGCAGCTCAGGTGGCTGGCTGGGCCTCTGCACCACCCAGGTTCTGTCATCCACAGCTTTGTGACCAGGCTTGAGCCAGGGTTACTGCGGGGTGACTGGCAAGAGACTTACCCTCTCTGGGTCCCAGGAATGTTCCCAGCAGATGAGGTGTGAGGGGGACGCCCAGTGCTGGCTTGCAGCCACCTGTGATGATGGATTGATGTGCGTGTCCCTCCTCCCTCCCCAGGCCTACACAGCTGCCACCTCCATAGTGTCCCCACTGGGAGACACAGAGACTATCTCTGTGAGCCCGACTCGGAGTCCTTGGGGCCGGGGATGCTGGGGGAGCCCTGTGGGTGCCACCTCTGCACAGATTCGGGGAGAATCTGAAGCCAGCCTCCCTTCCTAGGGCCAAAGAGGGGACATCGGTGAAGGTGGGGGCTGGGCCCAGCTCCAGCTTGGTGGCCCTGGGATTTCTGGGACACCCAGGAAGGGACACAGGGCAACTGGTGCCACTGAGCGGCACTGAGCCCCAGGCTGTTCTAACCAGCGCCGTGGGGCCCAGATTTAAGTTTTTGCCACCTCTGTGGTTGCTTCTCTGCTGTCCAGATGTCCAGCACCCTGGTGGCCCCAGCCTGTGAGGGGACTTAGATGTAGTATTTTTAGGTGGCTGGAGACCCCATTCCAAGTATGTTGGAAGCCCAGAGTCCTCCATATGCAAATGCCTCTGGGTGGATTCCCGGGGGCTTGGGTTTCTCCTCATGGCCCCCTGGGTGTGCGGGTCCTTTCCCACCCCCATCCCCCCCATCCCCGGCAGCGCCCTGATTCCTGCCCTCCCCAGGGTGCCACCCCCACAACTGGGTGGAATCACAGGCTTTGCCAAAAGTTTGGATGCTGGAGCAGGCATGGCCCGTCAGCCACTGAGACCTGCTGTTTCTTTTTTTTTTTTTTTTGAGACCGAGTCTCACTCTGCTGCCCGGGCTAGAGTGCCGTGGCATCAGCCTAGCTCACAGCAACCTCAAACTCCTGGGCTCAAGCAATCCTACTGCCTCAGCCTCCCAAGTAGCTGGGACTACAGGCATGCGCCACCATGCCCGGCTAATATTTTTTCTATATATTTTTGGTTGGCCAATTAATTTCTTTCTATTTATAGTAGAGATGGGGTTTCGCTCTTGCTCAGGCTGGTCTCGAACTCCTGACCTTGAGCAATCCGCCTGCCTCGGCCTCCCAAAGTGCTAGGATTACAGGTGTGAGCCACCGCGCCCGGCCGAGACCTGCTGTTTCTTTCTCTCTTCCCTCCCCATTCTGGTCTTCTTCCCACTCCCCAGGCTGGCATGAGGAGCCCACTTGCCCTGGATTTATTATAAGGAGTAATGCCCCCTCCCCGCTGCCTGCTCCAGGCTTCTGCAGGGGCTGAGCACTCTCTGCCCCCAAGGGTGTGCCCTCAGGGTCACCCTGTGGCAGGACAGGGCAGGGCTGAAGAGTCCAGCTCTCCTTTCCCCATGCCCTCATCTGCGCTTTCGAGACTGCAGAGGATTTATTTACAGATATGAATTTCACTGTCTCTCACCCCTTAGAAAACAGAAGGGACTACGATCCTTTTTTGTTTAAATTAGCATCTTCCCTTTCCTACTCCTCTTGCAAGGGGCCACAGGACACTTCCATCACCTCCCCCAGCCTACGGGGTAGGGGGTTGAAGGGGCTTCTTGGGAAACTGAGACCCTTTAGGCTTTGAAATCAGCCGCCAACCCTCCCAGGTGAGGGTCACCACACAGCAATTGATCCGCAAGAGACGGTCCTTGGGAGTATTTCATGCAGAAGAATTCAAGCCACCAATCGTGCTATTTATAGTTCCTTCATGTGCTTATAGAAGTTTCAGGACAATGAGAAACTCGGCCCATCTGCCCCAAGGAAGTTCTTGCTCTATAAGCTCACTCGTCATTGCATTTTGGAGTCGATGGCCTTGGATGGCACATAACTGACGGAGACCTTGGCAGCTGCGTACTTCATCCTCGTCTGGGGACAGCAGCTCTTCTCTGCAGCATCCAACGGGCGGTCACTCGGCCTTGCCTGGAAAACCTCTGGGGCGGGGACTCCCACTTCTCAAGGCCCCTTCTCCTTGGGGAAAACTCTAGTTGTGTCCTGGCCTGACCTTGCCTGCAGAATCGTTACAATGAGCTGGAATCCACACCCTGGTGGCATGGTGGGGTTCCTGCTCCTGTGACCCCTCTTCATATAGTCTAAGTGGGTGAGCCACAGGCTCATCCTCCAAGCCAAATGCCCACTTTGTCCTGGCTGCTGTTCATGTGGCGTTGGCTGTGGCTCTTCCCGGGTCTCTCCAGGGCCTCCTCCCACCTGCCCAGGTCGGGGGTTCTCAGCCCTTGGTCGTTTGCAGCCACCTTTGAGGTGCCGTCCCACGTGTTCTACTGCCCATGACCCCCACTCTCCCCACTATGGATTGTGGCTCATTTTACCCTGTGTCACCGGCTCAGATCAGCCAGCTCCCTGACAGCTGGTATATTCTGAGGCAGCAGAAATAAACTGACCCTGAGCAACACGGCGGAACAGGAAGCTCTTGACGCTCCTCCCACCCACAGACGCACCCAATAAACATCTATTCACAGATGGATTCCCTCTGAGAGAAGTCAAAGACCAGTTGAGAGCCTCCTGCCCACTGGGCAACTGAGAAACATCGCATCGGACAGGTAGGACATGGAGGCGCTCTCTGTTAGGTCCGCAGCCTAGAGGTGTAGCAAAATGCTGTTTATTTGAGCATCTGGGTGCAGATGGGTGGAGGCTGAAAAGAGTGCCCGCCCCGAGGAAGGGGAGAGCAGTGGGTTTTACAGGAGGTTTGGATGGAAGTTTGGGGAGAGTGAATTATTTTCTGAACAGTCACGGGTTCCTGCTGGCATCGCCACAGCCGTCTGTGGTCAGAGTTAGATTTACAACCTTCAGACTCCCCAGACTCCTGTGGCTATTGTCTCACGGGCATTATGATCACTAAGTTTTCCATTAACCGCATTCCGTTCTACACGTACTTTCTGGGTTCCCACCCTGAGTAGGCCTAATGCTCTCAGGCACAGACCTGCCCGGGAACCTCACACATCCGGGAAGGGATCCCCAGTTCCCAGCTTCTCCCTGTGGAGAGGACAGTTTGGACCTTACATACAGCATCCTAACTCTAAAGTTCCCCACAGTTTGGCTCTTAACTACCCAGCTCTGGGAGCAGAGGGGATTAGACACACACGAGTGTCTCTAGACCACAGGAAAAAGCAGCAGTTTTATGTGGGCACACAGCACCCCAGGGGCTCCATCCTCCAGGAGCAGTGCAGAGAGGGAGCTTAAAAACCACAGCCCCAGCCAAGCACAGTGGCTCACACTTGTAATCCCAGCACTTTGGGAGGCTGAGGTGGGAGGATCACTTGACTCCAGGAGTTTGAGACCAGCCTGGACAATATAGCAAGACCCCAACTCTATGAAAAAATTTAAAAATTAGGCTAGGTGGCTCATGCTTGTAGTCCTAGGTACTTTGGAGGCTGAAGTGGGAGGATCATTTGAGCCCAGGAGTTCCAGCCTGGGCGATGGAGCAACACTGTCTCTCTAAAAAAAAAAAAGCTCACTGCTTTCCCCCTAAAACACAGCCCTTGTTTCTCTCTGAAAAGGGATAATGCCATGCATCAAGTGCCCCACTTCTGCAGCTACCTCCCAAAGGGCTCCATTCTAAAACTCTTAGCTTTATGAACAGAAGGGACCAGGCATAACTGAGTGCCCCTGAATCGCAGAAGTGATTTTAAACAGGTGCGAACACTTCCAGGGGCTACGCCCCCTTGGAGCAATGCAGAAAAGGGGCAGGAACATGCAGCCCCTGTTTTCTCTCTAAAAGAGGCTTATAGCACATACTTCCCATGGATACTTGACAGCCCGGCTTCTAATGAACTCACATAGGGGAGCTAACTGGGAAAACAATTAAGAGCCCTTCAACAGCTGGCGCCAGAGCTTGGCACTTCATGAGCCTTCCCTCCGGCTCACCCCAGTGATAAATCCAGGCCTATCCATTCTTCCTGGAAGGAGTTTGGCCATGTGCCAAGTGCCAGACCTTGCATAGCTCCCACCTAAGGGACTGCCTCTTTAATAATCTAGCTCTGGGCATCAATGGGGCGTTGCACTCCTGAGTGGCCCTAGACAAGAGAAAACAAAGGTAGACGCACCATGGGCCCACTTCCAGCAGCTACTATCACTCCCAGACCAGAGAGTGCAGGCTGAACATGGGTACAGGCAATTGCCACAGGTCCTCTTCCCAGCTTAATGCAGAGAGAACGGGAGATAAATGCCCGCCAGGTTCACCATGAAGATAGAATGAGCTGGAACATATATCCAACACCCCGACCTTTCCAGCTATATCTGGAGAGTCTGGCTCCTATCTTACTGGTCTCAGGGTACTAATACGATGTGGCACATCTTAAGCTCCAGGGAGCCACCAAAAACAGACATAGTCTGGAGAAACACAAAGATTTGAGACTGGGAGAAATAGTTATCTCATCTAATTCAAAGAAACTAACAGAGGTCCAGGAAAATGAAGCAATGGAGACCTATATTGCAAATAAAAGAATAAGATAAATCTCCAGAAACCAATCCAAGGGAAGTGGAAATATGTGATTTATCCAACAGGAAATTCAAAGTAATGGTCATAAAGTTGCTCACCAACGTCAGGAAAGCAATACAAGAACAAACTAAGAATTTCAACAAAGAGACAGAAAATATAAAAAAGTACCAAACAGAAACCATAGAGCTAAAGAAGACTACAACTGAACTGAACAAGGGGGATCAATAGCAGACTAAATCAAGCAGAAGAAAGGATCAGTGAACTAGAAGACAGATCACTGGAAATCACCCAATCTAAGAGTAAAAAGAAAAAAGAATGAAAAGGAGTGAAAATAGCTTAAGAGACTTATGGGATACCATCAAGCAGAACAATTTAGGCATTACTGGCATGCCAGAAGGAGAAAAGAGAAAGAAGGGACTAGACAACACATTCAAACGGCTGGGTGTGGTGGCTCATGCTTGTAATTTGGTAGGCTGAGATGTGAGGATCACTTGAGGCCAGTTTGAGACCAGCCTGGGCGAGACAGTGAGGTCCCCATCCCCACCAAAAAAAAAAAAAAAATTAAAAAGCTAACCTCACATGTTGGCACCCACTGGTAGTCCTAGCTACTCAGGAGGCTAAGGTAGGAGGATCACTTAAGCCCAGAAGTTTGAGGTAACAGTGAGCTGTGATCATACCACTATACTCTAGCCTGGGTGACAAAACGAGAACTTGTCTCTATAAAAAAAGAAAAGAAAAAAGACCAGTTGCAGTGGCTTATGCTTGTAATCCCAGGACTTTGGGGAGACTTAGGTGGGAGGATTGCTTGAGGCCAGGATTTCAAGACCCTGTCTAAAAAAAAAAAAAAAAAAAGAAAGAAAGAAAGAGAGAAAGAAAATACATTCAAAGAAATAATGGCAGAAAACTTGGCAAGCCTGGGGAAGGAAATAGAAAGCCAGATCCAGGAAGCCCAAAGGACACCAAATAAGATGAATCCAAAGAGACCCAAACCAAGACTATTGTAATCAAATTGTCAAAAGTTAAAAAGAGATATTGAAAGCAGCAAGGGAAAAGCAAATCATCATGTATAAGGCAACTTCCATAGGACAATCAGCAAATTTTCCAGCAGAAAACTTGCAGGCCAGAAGGGAATAGGATTACATATTCAAAATCCTCAAAGAAAAATAAAGTCGATCAAAAATACTATACCCAGTAATCCTTTCAAAAATGAAGGGGTGACAAAGACATTCTTAGACAAATGCCAAGAGAGTTTATCACCCCTAGACCTGCTCTATGAGAAATACTAGGAGTTTTTCAAGCTGAAGAAAGAGGATGCTAATTAGTAACATGAAAACATATGAAAGTACAAATCTCACTGGTAAAAAGAAGCACCTTGTCAAATCCAAAACATTCTAAATTGTAATAGTGGTGGGTAAATCACATGTATCTCTAGGACAAAGGTTAAAAGTCAAAATATTAAAAACAACGAGAGCTACAATAATTTGTTAAAGGAGATACGCTATAAAAACGTAAAGCGTGACATTGAAAACAAAATGTGGGAGGCTGGGCCTGGTGGCTCATGCCTGCAATCCTAGCACTCTGGGAAGTGGAGGCGAGAGGATCACTTGAGCTTAGGAGTGTGAGACCAGCCTGAGCGAGAGCGAGGCCCTGTCTCTACTAAAAATAGAAAAATCAGCCAGGTGTGGCGCCTGTAGTCCCAGCTACTCACGAGGCCGAGGCAGGACGATCCCTTAAGTCCAGGGGTTCGAGGTTGCCATGAGCTAGGCTGACGCCACGGCCACAGCACTCTAGCCCAGGCAACACAGCGAAACTCTGTCTCAAAAAAAGAAAAACGTGAAGAAAAGAATCTAATTTACAATATTATTTAAAAAAAAAAAACCCTTGGGTGCTCACTTCGGCAGCACATATACTAAAATTGGAATGGTACAGAGAAGATTAGCATGGCCCCTGAGCAAGGATAACAAATATTAGAAAAAAAAAAAACCCTTAGAAGTAAATTTAATCTAAGAAGTGAAAGACCTGTACACTGAAAACTATAAAACGTTGAAGACATTGAAGATGGCCACATAAGTAAAAAGATATCCTGTGTTTATGGATTGGAAGAATTAATATTGCTAAAATGTTCATACTACTCAAAGTGATCTACAAATCCAATGCAATCCCTATAAGAATTCCAACGTCATTCTTCACACAAATAGAAAAAGTAATCCTAAAATTTGTATGGAACCACAAAAGACCCTGAATAGCCAAAGCAAATCTTAACTAAAAAGAACAAAGCTGGAGGCATCATAGTACTCAATTTCAAAATATATTACAAAGCTATCAAACCAGCATGGTACTTAAACAAAAACAGCCACATTAACCAATAGAATAGGGTGGAGAGTCCAGAAATAAACTCACACATCTATGGTCCATTGATTTTCAAAAAAGGTGCCAAGAACACACAATGGGGAAAGGATAATCTCTTCCATAAATTGTGTTGGGAAAACAGGATGGCAACATGAAGAAGAATGAAAATGGGCCCTTAACTCACCCCTTACACAAGAATCAACCAAATATGAATTAAAGACTCAAATGTAAGGCCAGGCGCGGTGGCTCACACCTGTAATCCTAGCACTCCCGGAGGCCGAGGCGGGAGGATCACTCAAGGTCAGGAGTTTGAAACCAGCCTGAGCAAGAGCGAGACCCCGTCTCTACCAAAAAAAAAAAAAAAAAAAAAAGAAATAAAGAAATTAACTGGTCAACTAAAAATATATAGAAAAAATTAGCCGGGCATGGTGGCGCATGCCTGTAGTCCCAGCTACTCGGGAGGCTGAGGCAGAAGGCTAGGTGGATGCCATAGCACTCTAGCCTGGGCAACAAAGTG
>CAUYRT010019593.1:0-11013 GCA_963574885.1 Lepilemur ruficaudatus
TAGAAATTCTAAATGAATGAATGAAAATAAATGCAAAAATGAAAAATACCTGGTCCTCAGGTCCAATGGAGTGAAATGGGGACCTAACAATTAACAGTGAACTCCTACTGTGAGCCAAAGTAACAAGTGGTAGCAGTTTTATTCTATTAGCTCTTCCTTATAATGGTGATAGGTAATGGCTTATTTAAAATCAAAATTGTATATTAATATACAATATAAATAAAAGGTTTATAAACCAAAAAAAAAAAAATTCTGAAATAGGTTTGTAAGAATAATTCAGTAAACTGATACTTAAAATCCTTTTTTTAAGAGAAGAAAGAATGACTACTAAGGAAGATTATTCTCTGGCTCCGTAGTTTATACTTCAGTTCATTTGAAAGAAGTGGCCTACCATAGGATCTTGTTAAAGGCTCCGATTTTTTTTCCTCTTTTATTTCCAAAGCATTTATGATTTGACTCAGCAGAATTGGGTAAAGTTCTAGAAAAATCATAAGTATTAAACTCCAATTTTTTTATAGGAAGAAGAAAAGGATTATAAAGGCCCTAATCCAAGAGAACTTTTGGAACCGCTATTTAAACAAAGCAGTTGTTCCTACAGAGTATGTATTTTATGTTCACTTGATAACTGGAAAATAAATTTCCAACAACCAATAGACACTCGAAAATACTTCTATATTTCTTTTTACTTTATTATGTTGTATCAGATTGTAAGTTAGGTGTAAATCTAAATTATTTCTTAATGGTATTTTGTTCATTTAAATTTTTGTACACTATATGCAGCAGACACCCAGTTATACCAATATCAAATTATATCACTTACAAAATTATTGTGAATGTTTTTCAGTTTAAAGGAAAGTTTAATTAATAACAGAATCTTTATTTAAAATGCTAATTACTTTTTAAGATATGTAGGAAATTATTCCTAAGCTAGATAGTTACTACAGGCTCCAGTTATATTCCAGACCTATTTCCTTCCAAGAATTCTCACATATAGCTAATTAGTGGAAATAATGATTAGGCTTCAGAAATTTCACATTTTTCTGAGGCAGAATTATAAGTGTCATTTAATAAAAGCTTATTTTAAATCCTAGGGGAAATCTGCTCAGCTACTTCAGTTATCAAAAAGAAATTCAGGGATGGGCACAGTGGCTCATGCCTGTAATCTTAGCTCTTTGGGAAGTCAAGGTGAAAGGATTGCCTGAGGCTCGTAGTTTGAGACCAGCCTGCAATACAGCAAGACCTCATCTGTTCAAAAAATGTAAAAATTTGCTGGGCTTGGTGGTGTAGCATCTGTACTCCACCTATTCAGGAGGCTGAGGCAGGAGGATAGCTTGAGCCCATGAGTTGGAGGCTGCAGTGAGATCTAATCACACCACTGAACTCTAGCCTGGGTGACAGAGCAAGACCCTGTCTCTTAAAAAAAAAAAAAAAAAGTAATTCAGTTGAGTTATGTGGCTTTGTATGTTTAAATGTATCCATCTTTCTTAGATTGAGTCTTATTGGACTTATGAAGTATGTCATGGAAAACACATTCGGCAGTACCATGAAGAGAAAGAAACTGGTCAGGTGTGTTTTTCTTCAAAATACAAAGTATAGAACATTATAAAAAAATGAGAAATTTAATAATGAGGTTGATAGTTTTAAAGTTATATCCTTTAAAATGTATTTTCAAAATACTTACTATATTATTTTTATTTTATTTTTAAATATAGAAAATAAATATTCACGAGTACTACCTTGGGAATATGTTGGCTAAGAACCTTCTATTTGAAAAAGGTTGGTCTCTACATAGTGATTTGACAGTAATGCTGGAATTTGGTTTAAAATATGTGTTCAAATTGGAATTTAAGAAATTTTCTTGGAGACTTTATGAGTTTTAAAACACTGAAATAAGTTTCTGAACTATCCCTTAGAAAACGTTTTGAAGAGGTCTTTGTTATAATTATTTTCTGCTTTGATAAACATGCTTTTTTCCTACTTACTAATAAAGTTTTTAAAATCTAGCAAGATATACATGTTAGTGTTGCATAGTGTCAGTCTTTTGCTTGGTTTATGCAAAGTTTTTAAACAGTTGTATCCCTCAAATTGTTAAACATTTTGATTTATTTATGTTATTCAAATTGGCCAACTATTTTGAGATTAAACTTTTCACTGAGATATAAATACTTCAAAAGAAAATTGTCCTGGTCAGTTTTCTGCCTGAAATAGAGTATTTCCTAGGTAAAGATACAGAGATTAATACGACTGTCCTCTTAGACAAAACCATTTCAAGGAAACTACCTTTAAGGTAGTAAGATAAAAATCATGTCCAAGATCAAGGGACCAGCAGGAAAAAAGAAAAAAAATCAAGTATGTTTCTGATCTTCTTTCAAAAGAAGTTTAAGGTTACAAAGTAGGTTGAAAACTCAGTCATTTGTATTTTATTTGTGTCACTGCTCAATCTTTACATTTATCTTATTCTTATATTATTCAACAGATCGAGAAACAGAAGAAAAGGAAAAATCAAATGAGGCAAGTGACAAATGTTGATTTTGTGTGTGTGTGTGTGTGTGTGTGTTCTTAACATGTGTTGTTAGTGAGGCATGAATTTATACAACCTAATGGACAGAATATAGCTATGTGTTCTTTATCAAATATCTCAAAAGATTGGATCCAAAGAGCATTTACAATATATTTGGTCTCTCTGAGAAGAGTTACACTATGATCCTTCTATTTACTTTGAAGATTACTAAAATTGGCCATGCACAATGGCCAATCTGTAATCCTAGCACTCTGGGAGGCCAAGGCGGGAGGATTGCTTGAGCTCAGGAGTTCAAGACCAGCCTGAGCAAGAGCAAGACCCCATCTCTACTAAAAATAGAAAAATTAACCGGGCGTCATGACGCAGGCCTATAGTCCCAGCTACTCAGGAGGTTGAGGCAGGAAGATTGCTTGAGCCCAGGAGTTTGAGGTTGCAGTGAGCTGTAATGACTCCACTCTACCCAGGGTGACAAAGCAAGACTCTGTCTCAAAAACAACAAAAATAAGATCATACAAAAATAAATCTATCACTGATGTGTCTGAGAAAGATACTATAATAGCATTATATCACTTCTGTGCTTATCGGTGGTTCCCTCTGTTTAACGTTGGAAACAATATTATAAGAGCTTTTGTATTTTTTTCCTGTTTGGCCCCAGCTCCCATGGATAAACAGATAAACTATATGTATAAATAAGCTACCAGACTGCAAGCATGTTAAAAGCAGGGACTGTCTTTTATCTCTTTACCCGGCAGTGCAAAGCAGAGTCCCAGACATATTGTAGGCACTTCATAAATGTTTACTGAATGAATGGATGGATAAATGATGACTAAAAGTAGGATTGTTTAAAAATGATTCCTCAAGGCCGGGCGTGGTGGCTCACGCCTGTAATCCTAGCACTCTGGGAGGCCGAGGCAGGAGGATTGCTTGAGCTCAGGAGTTCAAAACCAGCCTGAACAAGAGTGAGACCCCGTCTCTACTAAAAAAAAAAAAAAAAATAGAAAGAAATTAATTGGACAACTAAAAATATATAGAAAAAATTATCTGGGCATGGTGGTGCATGCTTGTAGTCCCAGCTACTTGGGAGGCTGAGGCAGGAGGATTGCTTGAGCCCAGGAGTTTGAGGTTGCTCTGAGCTAGGCTGACGCCATGCACTCTAGCCCAGGCAACACAGTGAGACTCTGTCTCAAAAAAAAAGATACCTCAGGATGCCTAATCATAATTTTTAAATATACATGTAGTTCAAGAAATGCTTTCTAAATCCTAAGAATTTTCATAGAGTTTAAATAACTTATTGATAGAGGATATTTCTATAAATGGCTTAATGTCATAATGATACTTTTATTAGAAGTAAAGTGAAATGACAAAGGCTGTGAAAATTACTTGAAAAGGATGCCTGTAACTGAAAAGGGTGGCTTTAGGGGGAATTTATAAGCTAAGCATAGACACACATAGCATTGCTATTTTAAAAGATTTTAATTTTACAGACTACCTTTGAGATAAATTATTTATTTACTGTGACTCTGGAGGATAGCAAGATGGAATTCAAAGTGTGAAATGATAAAGGAAGAGGAATAAAAGGGTAAGGGAAGAAAACTAACGTTTACCGAGCCTCAATTTATAAGCCAGACAGCGCTAGGCTTGGGCATGTAACAAAAGCTGATGTTTAATTCTCCCAACAACTTTTGAGTATATAGTCATGTGTCACTTAATGGCAGGAATGTGTTGTGAGAAATGTGTCCTTAGACAGTTTCATCATTGTGTAAACATCATGGAGTATACTTATACAAACCTAGGTGGTATATATATTTTTTTCCTATGGAAAACCAAATGTCCCAGCACCATTACTGAATATCAGTCACTTCCTCTACTTTATCTGCAGTGCAGATATCAAGTGCCACATATCAGGTTTCTATATATGCTCCATTATAATCTTGTGGGACTACCGTTGTATATGCGGTCCATCATTGACCTAAACATCTTTATGCAGTGCATGACTGTATATTATTATCTACTTTTACAAATGGCAAAAATTGAAATTTGGTCAGAGTCATAAAAGCTAGTAAATTCAAAGCTTGGATTTGAATCCAGGATTTTCTAATATGCGTCAAAATAGCATACAAAGAAATCTCAAAATATTTTTCCCTGGAAACATTTGTTTATTACCTGTTTTGGACATGGTGCTGAAAGGGTACCAAAGTGATACAAGATGAAATCCCTGCCTCCAAAGAGCTTGCTTGGAGATGTTATCTTTTTAAAGCCCTTACAGTAGATTTTTCTTATGTTTATATAGAGAAAAGTATGGGAGCTAACTTCTTAGTAATCTCTTCTTCCAACCCATAAAAGTTTCTTAATTTGTCTTTTGCTGGCCTTGAATAGATTTACATAGGAATTTATGTGCTGAAAAGTGTATGCTGTTAATAACAAGAAAGAAGAGTAAGCAGATTGATCAACCAGTACTACATTTAGATTACTATTTTAGAAGATGGTGTTTTACTATATAGCCCTATTTTTTGGCAAATCAACCTTCAGACCTGTAGAATCTAAACTCTAACACAGCCATTCACTGAGAGTTTAGTAAAGAAAGCTCTGAGCAGCACAGTATAAGTTCCTATATTTTATCTTAGTCTCTTTGTTTAGAACTGTTGAGAATAATTCATATTAATCATGATCTTATAGCCCTTTATGTAAATTTACATTTACTTAACATCTTAATTTTAGCACTGAATGATAATGTTTCTTGCTGTATTAAACTAGCTCTGAAAATACATATTTACTCAAATAAGAACTTACGAATCAAAACAATATTGGAGAACTTAAAATACAGAAATGTTACCTTTCAGTTTATAAATAAAATGTAGTTTTCTTCCTTTCAGAGTAACAAGTTCTTCTCCCATCCTCACCCCCACCTTCATTTCTAATGAAAAGTCTGTCTTATACTTTTTTTTTTAAGATTCCCACTAAAAATATCGAAGGTCAGATGACACCATACTATCCTGTGGGAATGGGAAATGGTACACCTTGTAGTTTGAAACAGAACCGGCCCAGATCAAGTACTGTGATGTACATATGTCATCCTGAATCTAAGCATGAAATTCTTTCAGTAGCTGAAGTTACAACTTGTGAATATGAAGTTGTCATTTTGACACCACTCTTGTGCAATCATCCTAAATATAGGTAGGATGTGTGTTTAATATTTTAAACATAAAATGCGCACATGCTTTAAAGTGTTTTACGCTTAGCTTTAATGCTTTGTTCTTACTGAATAGGTTCAGAGCATCTCCTGTGAATGACATATTTTGCCAATCACTGCCAGGATCACCATTTAAACCCCTCACCTTGAGGCAGTTGGAGCAGCAGGAAGAAATACTAAGGGTGCCTTTTAGGAGAACTAAAGAGGTATGAGAATTATCTAATAATAGTGTCTCAGTGCTTCATTTACTAAATTTCAGAGTTCATATCAATATTTTATAGTAATTTTACTGGCTCAAAATTTTAAATTTCACTTCTTTTCATTCCTTTCCTTATTCTGATACTTCTCAGAAACTATTCTAGTATTGTCTTTTACTCATAATTTTATAAAATTTTAAAGTTTGACATCCTATTCATTGTAGTTAGGTTAATTTTCAGGTAGTTGTCCTGAAAATTTTGGGGACCAGCTAAACCTCTTGAAAAAAATAGACTACAACCCCATATATACCTCCTAATACTTTATTTATT
Organism: Lepilemur ruficaudatus; assembly: GCA_963574885.1. NCBI lineage: Eukaryota > Metazoa > Chordata > Mammalia > Primates > Lepilemuridae > Lepilemur > Lepilemur ruficaudatus. The sequence continues at coordinate 6,239 of CAUYRT010019593.1, forward strand.
CTTCACCTCATTGCTACCCTTATAACTTTTCAATGCTACTTCCTTCTTCTGATCTATATCTTCCCTTTTCATCTGCCTATTGGATATAGCCATATACACTTTCAGAAATTTCATGCTCATCATTTTTTCTCTTTCACACTGACCCTTTTTTTGTCTTCCCCAATGTTTTTAAAGCAGTATATGCTGCCCCGCCGACCGAGTCGGAAACCTAAGTCATTTTTCTTACTTATCTCTTCATTTATCTCTGACTCTAATCATTCACTGAGAGCCATCAGTGTTATCTTCTACATGCTTTTCAGATCCATCCTATAATTAGTTCAGGACCCATTATTTCCTGGGACCAGAAACTGACCTCACAAATCTCCTTTCTAGTCCTACCCAGGCAGCTGATAAAATGCTGTTTCTAAAATGAACATTTGATTATGTATTTAATCCTTTTGTGGAACATGAACTATACCTCAGGATAAAATCAGTGTCCCTGGAATAAAAGCCCCTTTGTGTTCTGACTTCAGTCTCATTTTTTATCACCATTCCCCTTATCCCAGCTATTTTGAACAACTTAGAGTTTTCTAAAAGTACCATGTTCTTTCCAGCCTCCTTGCCTTTGAATATACTGTTTTCCTTCTGTTGCTTTGTCCCCTCCCTCCCCTTCAACTCATGAACTTCTGCTTATGCTTGAATGTGATTCCAGGATTTTAGAAATTAGCCAGGATTTTGGAAATTAGCCAGGATTTCTAGGATTACCTCAGAAAGAAATGAGTGCTGCTTCTTCTATGGTCTTGTATTTTATTCAGTCCTCCATTATAGCGCTATGGGTCTTATGACTGGAAAGCAGAAGAAAATAGCTAATACTTAGCTGTAAGGCTTGTTTCTTCCCCTCCTCTTAGGTACTTTTTGCAGAAGTATTGCTGGGCGCTATGGATCCTGTGACCAACACAGTCATTCTGATAGAAGAAAAAAGTGATCTTAACATTAATTCCACAGTTTGACTTGCAGTGCTGTATTGAGACTTCAGCTGGAATTCTCTTCTGGTCTTCTTTTTGATAGTGATCTAAATACTAGCAAATACTTTAAAACTTCGCTCAATCAAAATACTTCACAAATCCCAACTTTCATTACTCTTCAAGAAAAAGTACAAGTTTACTTTTCTTCAAATAATGTGTTTAATCTGCCAGTTGAGAAAAATATATTTTTAAAAAGCTACAGATGATAATGCTTTCAAATTACTTAGTATGTTTAGGGAACATGTGCCATATGAAAATCTTAGGTGATGCTGTATGATGAATACAGGTACTTATAACTTATCTTTGTGCAGGCGCAGTGGCTCACACCTGTAATTCCAGCACTTTGGGAGGTCGAGGTGGGGAATCACTCGAGGCCAGGTGTTAGAGACTAGCTTGGACAACATAGCTAGACTCTGTCTCTACTAAAAATTTTAAAAATTAGCCAAGTGTGATGGCATGCACCTGTAATCCCAGGTACTCAGGAGGCTGAGGCAGGAGGATCACTTGAGCTTAGGAATTTGAAGCTGTAGTGAGCTATGATCGGGCCACTGTACTCCAGCCTGGCCAATGGAGCAAGACTTTGTCTCTAAAAAAATAAAAATAAGATAATTTTGAGAGTCATTTTTTAAATAAATCTATTACACATAACTTTTAAAAATGTATATTTTTCATATGGTTTGTCTTTTAAGTGTGTATCAAGCATCAACCATACAGATAAAGAATTTTTGCCTTTTTTAAGTAAAAATACAAATCTTGCTATTGGAATTTTGGTTTGATGTTCTGCCTATGTGATTATCTTACATTAATTTACAGATTGCTAGACTATTAGTAGTCCATTTTGTGAATTTTGAAACTCTACTACATAAGCTACTGATCATCCTATTTTTATTAGAATGATTTTTCATAAAAATGAAAGTATAAGTTCTGTCCAAAATAAGCAATAATAAAGGACCATGCTTCTGTTCTTGCTACCTTATCTTGCTCTTAGCTGCAGGGTTCACTGTACAGCGTTATTTTCTTCATTAACCTTAATAAAAGTCTCATGTATTCCAAATTATTAGTGTAGTCTATTAGGCCTTTGTTCCTTAGGAGCAGTGACTATATGTGCTTCATTTTTAATACTCAGCACTTAAAATAGTTCCAGAACATAGTAGACTATGACCATGGAAAGAGTTATATGATAAAGTTCAGGGTCCTTTCAAAAAATAAGGCCCCATCTTGGCAATCCTTGTTCTTCCTAATGTTGGTGGAGAGAAAGGATAAAGTCTTTGGTTTCTGGAGTAACCACCCAGTGACTCCTCTGTAAGCTGAAACAGAAGCAGAAGAACCACAATTGGTTGGTGGTAACTACAGCAAGTGAAAAAGGAGACATAATATCTACTATATACATTTATTGGGAACTCACTTACTATCCAACTTTTATAAATTATTCATTTCATTTATAATCAGAACTCTCACTTCTCTAATCGATTCTGGTCTAGATTCATTTCCTATCTAGTCACTCTGAGTACCCATTAACCACTAAATCTTATTAACCTCTTTTATAATTATTTTTTTCTCTCTTCCCTAACTGTCACTTCTTTACTATAGTTAGTTATTAAGTTAATTAATTATTTTTATGTACCCAGACTTTTTCTGGCAATTCCTTTACTTTAGATTCTCTTCTTCATCTCTGATGTGGGTTACTGCAACTTCTAACTTGACTTTCTACCTGTGGATTTGTCCCTGTTATTCCTTGTTCCCTGCCACTGATAAAGTAATTACTTAAAAATATGATCACAGCATATCTTTGCCTAAAACCCGTAAGATAATGTCCAAACCTCTTAGCATGTAATAGTTTTCTACCATACAGTGCCTGCTTATCTCTTTCATTTAACTATTGTAGCCCCACATGTTTGCTCTTACTGCTTCCTCAAGTCCACAGGCGTATACACACACATAGTGACAGAACACACAGATATACATGTAAATCACCAATTATTATTCATGTTTCAAGAATTGATCAAGAGTTTTTTCTTTGTGAAGTCTTCATATTTCAGTTCTTGGTCAAAGCCTATTTGAATCACCCCTGCCTCATGAATCTGCTATTCCCTCCACCTTTAATTTGTGTCTTTCCTGTCGAATTTTAGGTTCATCCAGGGCAGCAACCAGGGCCTGTTAAATTTGAATAATTATAACTAATATTCATATTCATTCCCACCCAGCTCTTCTTTATCCTGCTTGTTATCCTTTCTTTACCCTCAGTGACCACATTTTCCAAAGTTAAATGTTGGGACACAAAACCTAACAAGTAGCAGTACTCATTAAAAATAATAAAACAAAATATATGAAATGGAAATTATCCCTGTATGTTTAAGATGATCACCTATCCCAACTGGTATATGGAACTAACATTTGTCTAGAGTTTTCTCTATACTATTAAGTATTACAGAGTCCATTTTCACGTTAAAAACAAGTAGACTTTTCCATATTTTCTACAGTTTAAAAATAATAAGCCATAACTGAAAAAAATTAAAGTATGGCATAAATGCCCTTAAACATATGTATTTTTCATTTTAGGAAGATTTGCAATCAATTAAAGAAGAGAGATTTCCAGCGATCCACAAACCCATTGCTGTTGGCTCTCAACCAGTGCTCACTGTTGGAACAACCCACATATCCAAATTGACAGATGACCAACTCATAAAAGAGTTTCTTAGTGGTTCTTACTGCTTTCATGGGGTGAGAAGTAAACCTTAAGTTTAAATATTTATCTTACAACTTTTACTTGTCAGTTATTGTCAGTAGGCATTAACAGCACTGAAAACGGTTTTTGTCTATAGAGAAATGGCAGGATCCAGCCATTCCCAATGGACATTTTGGCTCTGCAGTCTCATACTCTCACATCTCTGTAATCTAACCTATAGCCTTTGTTCTCTTTATTCATAATGTAAAACTTGACCTTATGTCTAGCAATCGTGTGATTCTGGTTGATTGCTGGAATGGACATTAACTATGATATATCGTACATTTAGGTTATGTACCAATCACATGTCAAACGTAAGTTAACGTCTACCTTTACAAAGGTAAAATTTTGCCCCTGACTATTAGCATCAGTGGGAGGGAGATACACTTCCAACGGGAGTTTTTATTTTATTTCATTTCATTTTACCAAAGCACTGCAGCAGTTATTCTTAATATTTGTCTTTGTTTACTTTTCAGTAATTTTCGGAGTTTTTTTTGAGGTGGAGTCTCCCTCTGGTGCCCAGGTAGGAGTGTAGTGGCGTGATCATACCCCACTGTAGACTCAAACTCCTGGGCTCAAGCCATTCTCCTACCTCAGCCTCCCGAGTAGCTTGGACTACAGGCATGTGCCACCATGCCCAGTTAATTTTTTTCTTTTCTTTTCTTTTTTTTTTTTAAGAGATAGGGTCTCACTATGTTGCCCAGGCTGGTCTAGAAATCCTGGGCTCAAGCAATCCTTGTGCCTTAGCCTTCCAAGTTGCTGGAATTACAGGCATGCGCCATCATGCCCAGCTAATTTTTTTTCTATATATATTTTTAGTTGTCCAGATAATTTCTTTCTGTTTTTAGTAGAGACGGGGTCTCGCTCTTGCTCAGGCTGGTCTCAAACCCCTGACCTTGAGCGTTCTCCTGCCTCATCCTCCCAGAGTGCTAGGATTACAGGCGTTAGCCACTGCACCTGGCCTTTTAATTTAAATTCTCAATTGTGCTATTGCTGTTTGTTACAGGTTTTTTAAATTACATGTATTTCTATCACTTCACGTGGCA